>CAUYQV010183830.1:0-10634 GCA_963574575.1 Galagoides demidoff
ATATTAATATTAATTAAAAGTTGATTTTGGGCTCGGCGCCTGTGGCTCAATTGGCTAAGGCGCCAGCCACGTACACCTAAGGTGGCGGGTTCAAATCCCCAGCCCGGGCCCGCCAAAACAATGATGGCTGAAACCAAAAAATGGCCGGGCGTTGTGGCGGGTGCCTGTGGTCCCAGCTACTTGGGAGGCTGAGGCAGGAGACTCGCTTGAGCCCAGGAGTTGGAGGTTGCTATGAGCTGTGATGCCATAGTACTCTACCCAGGGGGATAGCTTGAGGCTCCGTCTCAAAAAATAAATAAATAAATAAATAAAAGTTGATTTTGGCCAGGTGCAGTGGCTCATACCTCTAATCCTAGTACTCTGGGAGGCCAAGGTAGGAGGATCTCTTTTTTTTTTTTTTTTTTGAGACAGAGCCTCAAGCTATCCCCCTGGGTAGAGTTCCATGGCATCACAGCTCATAAAAACCTCCAACTCCTGGGCTCAAACAAGTCTCCTGCCTCTGCCTCCCAAGTAGCTGGGACCACAGGCACCCGCCACAACGCCCAGCCATTTTTTTTTTTGGTTGCAGCCATGTTGTTTGGCGGGCCCGGGCTGGGGATTCGAACCTGTCACCTTAGGTGTACGTGGCTGGTGCCTTAGCCCATTGAGCCACAGGCGCCGAGCCGAGGATCTCTTAAACTTAAAGATTGCCACCAGCCTGAACAAGAGCAATGTCCATCTCCACTAAAATTAAAGAAATTATCTGTGTGTGGTGGCAGGTGCCTGTAGTCCCAGCTACTTGGGAGGCTGAGGCAGAAAGATCACTAGAACCCAGGAGTCTGAGGTTGCTGTGAGCTAGGCTGAAGCCACAGCACTTTAGCCTGGGGACAGAGTGAGACTCTGTCTAAAAAACAAAAAATAAAACAAAAACAAAACAAAAAGTTAATTCTGAGGCTGGGCACAGTGGCTCATACCTATAGTCCCAGCATTTGGGGAGACTGAGGTGGGAGGATGGCTTGATCTCAATTCAAGGCTGCAGTAAGGTAGGATCCTACCACTTCCCTCCAGCCTGGGCAAAAGAGCAAAATGCTGTCTCTTAAAAAATTAAAAAGAGAGGGAAGGGGGAGAGGGGAGGAGGGAGGGGGATTGGTAAATTCTTACCTAATGGGCACAATGTAAGGGTATACAGCACATCCCCTGGGTAAAGGTCTTAACTATAATTTGAACGTTAACAAACACAAACCATGTAACCTAATCATTTGTACCCTCATATTAATCTGAAATTTAACAAAAAGTAAAAAAGAAAGAAAAGACAAAAACAAATACAAAAACAAAAAACAACCAAGTGCCCATGCCTTTCTCTCCAGCTCTGTTGCAACCCTAAAAACACATTCTCAGTACAACCTGGCAGCCACTAGAGGAAATAAAATGGAGCTGGAATGCTTTTAAAGTCTTAGTCCCAAAGAACTATCATTACTGGAACTGTCTTGATGTTCCCTGGAAGACCCTACTACATGTCCCTATTTGACCTCATTTGGGGCTTGCCTAGTACAAAAAGCCTTCTGCCCAGTGTAAATGTAAAACATTTACAGGCAAGTGTTTTAACTCTGCAGTTGCTGGAATTGCTGGACGGCTGTTGGGCCAAACAATAGGAGAAGCATGGAGAGATCAGAGGTCTAAGATAACTCTACAAGAAACTCTATGGATACACTCCCTGGCAAGACAAGCAAAGGTGGTTAAAAATATCTTTAAAAAAAAAAACACTTAAAGTTTCTGAAAATTATCCTAATAGCATACAGAAAATGAAAAAACATATATTCAAGGAAATCTACTAAAACTCAATAAGAACAGGGAGACTCTATAGCATTTGAGCCACGAAGACCGACTACCTCCTGACCTCCCTCCTCCTATAGCTCAGTGAAGGAAGCTCCACTCTGAGTAGATGTGGCCAAGAAGACACGCTCCCTCTCCTTTCAGCTCCCAGTCAAGGTTTACCATATCTCACCAGGCAGGGCCGGCTGCCAGCAGTTTTCTTTTTCTTTTTCTTTTTTTTTTTTTTTTGAGATATGGCATCACAGCTCATAGCAACCTCCAACTCCTGGGCTCAAGCGAGTCTCCTGCCTCAGCCTCCCAAGTAGCTGGGACCACAGGCGCCCGCCACTACGCCCAGCCATTTTTTGGTTGCAGGCATCATTGTTGTTTGGCGGGCCCGGGCTGGGGATTCGAACCTGCCACCTTAGGTGTACATGGCTGGCGCCTTAGTGGATTGAGCCACAGGCGCCAAGCCCTGCCAGTAGTTTTCATTCCCTCCAAATCCAGATTGAAGAGGCTAAATTCCTGGTGAATGTGGTAGGGAAGTAGGGGGCTCCTTTCCACATAGGGTGAAGGCCCTACCCAAGGTATAACAGTCCAAAAAAATACTGGGACCATGATCAGCCTTATCCCAGCTTGCTCATAGAAAAGAGATTTCCCACTGAGAGAAGCAAGCCAGGAAGACCAGAGGCTACTGATCTACCAAGTATTCAGAATAGTGACTCAGAAACTTGGCCAGGAGGAGATGCAAACCATAAGAAAAAGGGATTCAAGGATATTCCCAAAGGAAATGACTGAGTTGAAACAGTGTGGGCAAGTTCAATCCTAAAGGCACATTCAAAAAAACCAATAGCTCTTCCTATTTAGGAGCAGCAAGAATAAACCATATAGGACACATAACTCGCCAGAGAGAACCCTGGAAAGAGATGGCTAATAAGAGCCCTCTTGGGGACACAGCAAACTTCAAAGATCAGCCTCAAAACCCACCCCTGCTCACATTTAACTGGATCAACTGCTGAGAATTATATGCCTCAAGGCATTGTCAAAAACAACAGAGCTGATAGTTAGTGGAACCTAACAGGCAGTTTGTGAGACCAAAGGCAGCAGACACCTTCACAGAGAAATAGAGAAAGAGACAAAGAGTGCCAGCTCAGGCTGTGAGAGCAACACAAAAGGCTTCATGCTGAGAGGGAAAAAAAAATTAATGTAGCCTATTCAAGTCACAAAACAAATAAGCAAACAATAAAGACAACCTTCAGAGAGAGCAAAGAGAATTAGTATCCAGAATTGCTACAATACATTACCTGAATCACACCATTTTCAACAAAAATTATGAGACACACAAGGAAACAGGAACATGTGACTCATACATAGACAAAAAAAAAAAAAGAAGCAATAGAAATTGCCTATGAGATGGAACAAATATCAGATTTTAGAAAGACTTCAGGCCATGTACAGTGGCTCATACCTATAATCCTAACACTCTGGGAGGCCAAAGCAGGAGGATCACTTGAGGTCAAGAGTTTGAGACCATCTGAGCAAGAGCAAGACCCTGTCTTTACCAAAAATAAAAAAGTTTAGCCAGCCGTGGTGGCATGTGCCTGTAGTACCAGCTAATCAGAAGGCTGAGGCAGGAGGATCACTTGAGCCCAGGAGTCTGAGGTTGACTGTGAGCTAGGCTGAGACTTCGGCCCTCTAGCCTGGGAGATAGAGCAAGACTTTGTCTCCAAAAAAAATAAAAACAAAACAAAACAAAAACTTCATTGCAAATATGTTCAAAAAACTAAAAGAAACCATGTTTAAAGAAATCAGAGAAACTATGATGACGTCTCATCAAATAACAGATTATCAATAACAAGTAGAAATTATTGGGGAAAAAAGCAAACAGAAATTCCTGAGTTGAAAAATACTTTATCCAAAAGTATTTTGAAGAATATTTTATCCAAAAGGAAAAATTCATTATAGGGGCTCGACAGTAGATTTGAATTGTCAGAAGAAAGAATCACCAAACTTGAAGATAGACAGATAGAGATTATGAATCTAAAGAAAAGAGGGAAAATGAGGCTGTCACAATAGATCACATCTGTAATCAAAGCACTTTGGGAGGCTAAGGCAGGAGGATCCCTTGAGGCCAGGAGTTCAAGGCCAGCCTGGCCAACATAGCAAGACCCCATCTCTACAAAAAATAAGAAAAATTAGCTAGGCATGGGATGTACACCTGTAAGTCCCAGCTACTTGAGAGGCTGAGGTGGGAAGATCACTTGAGCCCAGAAATTTGAGGTTGCAGTAGCTGTGAATGTACCTCTGCTCTCCAGTCTGGGTGACAGAGTGAAACCCTGTCTCAAAAAACAGAAAAGAAAAAAGTGAGAAAGTAAGAAATGTGAGACATACACACCAACATGTTTATATGGGTAGTACTGAGTTACAAACATCTTACTTATGTTCAACTCACACCTATAAATGGGGGCTATTACACTAAGTCCCTGAATTACAAACATCTGACTGATGAACAACTTGCACTTATAGGTAAATGCACATGTTCCAATTTATATACAAATTCAATTTAAGAATAAATCTAGAGGGCGGCACCTGTGGCTCAAAAGGGTAGGGCACCGGCCCCATATGCTGGAGGTTGCAGGTTCATACCCAACCCTGCCCTCCCCCCAAAAAGACTAAATCTACAAAAAAAGAATAAATCTACACAATTTATTTTGTTTGTAACCATGGCACTATCTATAATAGAATTACTATAAGAGAGGAGAAGGAGAAAAGAGAATAAAAATTTTTGAAGAAATAATGGCCGAGGCCAGGTGTGGTGGCTCATGCCTGTAATCCCAGCACTCTGGAAGGCTGAGAGTGGGTGGATTGCTTGAGCTCACGAATTCGAGGCCAGCCTGAACAAGAGCAAGACCCTGTCTCTAAAAAACAACCAGGTGTTGTGGTGGGCCCTGTAGTTCCAGCTACTCAGGAGGCTGAGGCAAGAGAAGCACTTGAGCCCAAGAATTCGAAGTTGCTGTGAGCTATGATGTTATAGCACTCAACCCCAGGGCAATTGAGACTCTGTCTCCACAAAACAAAATAATAATAAAAATGGCTGAAAACTCCCCAGATTTGCTGAAAAAAGGTTAATCTGTACATGTAAGAAGCTTAACAAACTCTAAGTAGGATAAATGCAAAGAAAATCACACCCAGACATATTATACTAAAAATGCTGAAGGACAAAAAGAGCAAATCTTGAAAGCAGCCAGAGAAAAACAATCAACTCATCATGTACAAGGGAAGTCCAATAAGATTAGCAGCTGACTTCTCATCAGAGACAAGGAAGAACAGAGACAATGGAATGACATATTCAAAGTATAGTTGACTTGTATTATTTGTGGTACTTATATTCTCCAAAGCTACCACAAACACTAATCAGTGAATACTAAACATTGCTCTTAGGGGAAATACAGGGTGAAGTTCCTGCCAACCTCTGGTCACAACTTTTATTTTTTTTTTTAAGACAGAGTCTTACTATGTCACCCTCGGTAGAGTGCTGGGGTGTCACAGCTCACAGCAACCTCAAACTTTTGGGCTTACATGATTCTCTTGCCTTAGCCTCCCAAGAAGCTGGGACTACAGGTGCCTGCCACAACGCCTGGCTATTTTTTTGTTGCAGTTGTCATTGTTTTTTAGCTGGCCCAGGCTGGGTTCGAACCAACCAGCCTTGGTGTATGTGGCCGGCACTGTAACCACTGTGCTATGAGTGCCACTAGGTCATGACACTTTTGTCAACCAATCAATTCATAGCCTTTGTTTTATGTGTGTTTCTGTTTCAAGACTCTTTAGCATATGTTATTGATGGGCTAACATTTAACTCAGGGCCAACAGCATGCCTGAACAAATCTTATCTAACCCACATATTTTCTCCAGAAGGCACACCACAGCCTTTTTGAGCTGAGGAACACCAGACAACACTATACTTTGGTGCCATTTCAAGCAGTGAAAGCAGCAAGAAAAGGCACAAAAATGCAAAAAACATGGCATGAAATAGATCATGAAAGAGATATTTTTTGATATGTGAGAGCTGAAACAAGATGGCAGAGTATCACCTTGTTCACTATCAGCTGTGAACGCACATCTGGTGACTTAAATTTTTTGCTGTTCTGCACATGTCCAAAAATGACCATGAAAGCACCACAAATAGTGACTGGGGGTTACAAATAAATTTTACCATGTAAGGAAATTTGCATATGTGGAGTCTATGAAGAATTAGGATTATCCACAGTGAAAAAATAAGTAGCCAAAAAATAAAAAAAATAGCCAGCCAAGAAATCTTATATCCAGTAAAACTACCTTTCAAAAGTGGGAAAAGACCTTCCCAGATAAACCAAAACTAAGAGAATTCATTGCTAGAAGACCTACCTTACAAGAAAGACTAAAAGAAGTTCTTCAAGCCAAAAACAAGTAAACCCAAACAAAAATTCAAATCTATTAACACATGGAAACCAAAGAGCACCAGTAAAGGTAATTATATCATTATGAAAGACAATATAAATGCACATTTTTTCTTTTCTTCTCTTAAATGATTTTAAAAGTAATTGTTATAAAGGAATATGTATGTAGGAATGTAGCCGGGCAAGGTGGCTCATGCCTGTAATCCCAGCACTTGGGAGGCGAAGGCCGGTGGGTTGCCTGAGCTCACAGGTTTGAGACCAACCTGAGCCAGAATGAGACCCAGTCTCTAAAAAACATAGCCAGGCGAGAAAAAAAAATACTTGGGAGGCCGAGGCCAGAGGATCGTTGAACCCAAGAGTTTGAGGTGGCTGTGAGCTGAGATGCCATGGCACTCTACCAAAGGTGACTAAGTGAGACTCTGTCTCAAAAAGAAAAGGTATGTAGGAATGTAATATATTTGACAATGTCACAATGGAGGTGGGGGGGGGGGTGGGAAACCCAAGTTTTACTAAAGTAAGAAAATACTGCCAGTCTAGGTGCTGTGGTTCACATCTGTAATCCTAGTCCTTTGGGAGGCTGAGGTGGGTAGATCACTTGGAGGGCTAAGAGTTCAAAAGCAGCCTGGGTAACAAAACCCTGCCTTTTTTTTTTTTTTTAAGACCCTATATTTAAGGCCAGACACTGTGGGAGGCCAAGGCAGGTAGATTGCCTGAGCTCAGGAGTTTGAGATCAGCCTGAGCAAGAACAACACCCCATCTCTAAAAATAGCTGGGTGTTGTGGCAGGTGTCTGTAGTCCCAGCTACTCAGGAGGTTGAGGCAAGAGGATTGCCCAAATGTAAGAGTTTGAGGTTACTGTGAGCTATGACACCATAGCACTCTATCAAGGGCAACATTGTGAGACTCTGTCTCAAAAAAAAAAAAGTAACAGTATGGAATAAACGTGCATATCATGCATAAAGGGATCCTAAGAAAGTTAGAGTAGCTATACTAATATCAGACAAAAGAGACTTTACAAACAAATTTTAAATGTTACTACAGATAAAGAGGGACGTTTTATAATGATAGAATGGCCAATCCATCAGTAACATATTACAATTATAACCATATGTGTAGCTAACAACAGAGCCCTAAAATACATGAAACAAAAATCTTACAGAATTGAGGAGAAAAATAGAAAACTAAACAAGAATCAGTGGATATTTCAATACTCTACTTTCAATAATGAATACGAGGTCTAAGCAGTAAAAACAAACAAGGAAATGGAAGGTTTGAACACTACATAAACTAGACCTAAAAGACATCTATAGAATGTTCCAGCCAGTAACAGCAGACACACATTCTTCTCAAGTATGCATGAGAAATTCTCCATAATCAGCCACAGAGCTACCTTCAGTAAAATTAAAAATAGTGAAATCATACAAAGTATCCTATCTGACCCCAATGAAATGAAATCTGAAATTAATAACAGAAAGAGGCTCAGCGCCTGTGGCTCAAGTGGCTAAGGTGCCAGCCACATACACCTAAGGTGGTGGGTTTGAATCCAGCCCGGGCCCGCCAAACAATGATGGCTGCAACCAAAAAATAGCCAGGCGTTGTGGTGGACGCCTGTGGTCCCAGCTACTTGGGAGGCTGAGGCAGGAGACTCACTTGAGCCCAGGAGTTGGAGGTTGCTGTGAGTTGTGATGCCACAGCACTCTACCCAGGGTGACAGCTTGAGGCTCTGTCTCAAAAAATAAATAAATAAATAAATAAATAATAACAGAAAGATATCTGAGGAGTTTACAAATATGTGAAAATTAAGCAATACATACTATTACATATAGTGAGTTAGAGAAGTAGTTACAAGGGAAATTAGAAAATACTGTGAGGGCTTGGCACCTGTGGCTCAAGCGGCTAAGGCGCCAGCCACATATACCTAGGGTGGCGGGTTCGAATCCAGCCCAGGCCCACCAAAAAATAATGGCTGCAACCAAAAAAAATGGCTGGGCGTTGTGGCGGGCACCTGTGGTCCCGGCTGCTTGGGAGGCTGAGACAGGAGACTCGCTTGAGCCCAGGAGTTGGAGGTTGCTGTGAGCAGTGAAGCCATGGCACTCTACCCAGGGGGACAGCTTGAGGCTCTGTCTCAAAAAAAAGAAAAAAAAAGAAAATACTGTGAGGTGAACGAAAATGAACCTATAACACACCAAAACTTATGGGATACTTCTGAAGCAGTGCTTAGAGGAGATTTGTAAATTTGAGGTTTAAATTGGAGCCTATATCTGGGTGGCACCTGTGGCTCAAAAGGGTAGGGCGCTGGCCCCATATGCCAGAGGTGGCGGGTTCAAACCCAGCCTCAGCAAAAACTGAAAAAAAAAAAATTGGAGCCTATAGCATAAAAGAAAGATCTCAAATCAACAACCTAACCTTCCACCTTAAGATGCTCAAAAGGAAAGCAAGCAGAAGGAAAAAAGGAGAAGGAAAAAAATAAGGATTAGGTTGATGGAATAGAATTGAGAGTCTGAAAATAAACCCGTGTATCTATAGTGAGCTGATTTTGAACGAAGGTGTAAAGACAATTCAATGGGAGATAGAATTGTTTTTGCAACAAATAGTGTAAAGATAATTGGATAGCCACATGCAGAAGAATAAATTTGGATCTCCTACATTACACCATATACAAAAATAATTCAAGGTTGGGTCCAGTGGTTCATGCCTATAATTCTAGCACTTTGGGAGGTCAAAGCAGGAGGAATGCTTGAAGTCAGGAGTTTGAGGTTATAGTGAGCTATGAGACTGCATGCTAGCCCAGGCCACAAAAAAAGATGTTGTCTCTATTTTAAAAAATTTGTTTAAATAACTCAAAAGGGATTAAATATCTCAATGTAAGAGCTAAAACTATAAAACTCTTACAAGAAAACAGGTGGCCAGGCATGGTAGTTCATGCCTAGCACTCTGGGAGGCTGAGGCAGGTGGATTGCTTGAGCTCGCGAGTTTAGGGCCAGACTGAGCAAAAATCGAGACCCTGTTTCGACTAAAAATAGAAAAAACTGAGACAAGAGGATTGCTTGATCCCAAGAGTTGGAGGATACTGTGAGATGTGATGACACCACGACACTCTACCCAGGGCAACAGCTTGAGACACTGTCTCAAAAAAAAAAAAAAAAAAAAAGAAAGAAAGAAAGAAAGAAAGAAAACATAGGCATACATCTGAGTTTGGGATGGCCAACAGTTTCTTATACAGGGTGACCATAAAGTTTGTTTGTGTGCAATTAAAATAGTTCAAATTAGTTATTAAAATAGTTTCTTACATACTTATTTAAAATAGTAACAATTGAGTGACACCTATGACTCAGTGGGTACGGTGCTGGCCCCATATACCGAGGGTGGCAGGTTCAAACCCAGCCCTGGCCAAACTGCAACAAAAAAAGCCAGGTGTTGTGGCAGGCGCCTGTAGTCCCAGGTACTCGGTAGACTGAGGCAAGAGAATCACCTAAACTCAGGAGTTGGAGGTTGAAGTGAGCTGTGTGACGCCATGGCACTCTACAGAGAGCAATAGAGTGAGACTCTGTCTCTACAAAAAATAAAAAATAAAATAAAATAGTTAACTTTTTTTTTTTTTAGAGACAGAGTCTCACTTTATTGCCTTCGGTAGAGTGCTGTGGCATCACAGCTCACAGCAACCTCCAACTCCTAGGCTTAGGTGATTCTCTTGCCTCAGCCTCCTGAGTAGCTGGGACTACAGGCACCCGCCACAATGCCCAGCTATTTTTTGTTGCAGTTATGCTGGGGCCAGGTTCAAACCCACCACCCTCCATATATGAGGCTAGTGCCCTACCCACTGAGCCACAGGTGCTACCCACAAAATAGTTACTATTTTTTTTAATTGCACATGAACTTTATGGCCACCCTGTATATGACTCTTAAAGCAAGAGCAAAAAAACAAAAAAAAATTAGATAAACTAGACTTTATCAAAATGAAACCATTTTGTGGCTTCAAAGGGTACTATCAAGAAAGTTAAAAGACAAGCCCCTGAACAGGAGAAAATATTTGCAAATCATGCATCTGATAAGGGTCTTGTGTTCAGAATATATTAAGAACTCTTAAAATTCAACAGTAAGAAGACTAAAAATCGAGCTTAAAAACGGGCCAAGGACTTGAGTAGGCATTTTTCCAAAGAAGATGTTCAAATGACCAATAAGCTCATAGCCATTAGGGAAAAGTAAATAAAAACTATGAGATACCATTTTACAAGTAGGAAGGATATAATAAAAAAGACGGATAATAAGTGTTTTTTTTTTTTTTTTTGAGACGGAGCCTCAAGCTATCCCCCTGGGTAGAGTGCCATGGCATCACAGCTCATAGCAACCTCCAACTCCTGGGCTCAAGCGAGTCTCCTGCCTCCGCCTCCCAAGTAGCTGGGACCAC
>CAUYQV010183833.1:0-16574 GCA_963574575.1 Galagoides demidoff
GTTACTTTCATTTTTTTTTTAAGTCTGTTATTTTGTTAAAGAGACATGCCAAATAGGTAAATAGATGCAAGGGTACATAAATAGGTGAGGTGTACCTGCCCAAGAATAAACCTCAACCAACTATTAAGGGTTTTGTGGCTCAGCGCCTGTGGCTCAATCGGCTAAGGTGCCATCCACGTACACCTAAGGTGGCGGGTTCGAATCCCCGGCCCGGGCCCGCCAAACAACAATGATGGTTGCAACCAAAAAATGGCCGGGCGTTGTGGCGGACGCCTGTGGTCCCAGCTACTTGGGAGGCGGAGGCAGGAGACTCACTTGAGCCCAGGAGTTGGAGGTTGCTGTGAGCTGTGATGCCATGGCACTCTACCCAGGGGGACAGCTTGAGGATCTGCCTCAAAAAAAAGAGTTTTGTAATGGAGAATTTAAATTTAACTCAAGTTCTGAACTGGCAACTGACTAGTTACCCAACTTTGGGATAAGTTATTGACCTTTATTGGGTTCTCATTTTTCTATCTCTACCAAATAATTAAGGTAGATAAAATAAGGGGTATGAAACAGGTACCCTCACTGGGCCCATTTGGTCCACAGGTTAATTGTTATTGCTGTTGTTTTAGTCATGCTTTTTTATTTGTTTTGTTGGTTTAGTTTTTTTTGGTTTTTTTGGAAGAGTCTCACTTTATTGCCCTCAGTAGAGTGCCGGGGCATCACACAACGCACAGCAACCTCCAACTCCTGGGCTCAGGTGACTCTCTTGCCTCAGCCTCCCAAGTAACTGGGACTACAGGTGCCCGCCACAATGCCTGGCTATTTTTTGGTTGCAGTTCAGTCGGGGCTGGGTTTGAACCTACCAACCTGTGTATATGGGGCCAGTGTCCTACCCACTGAGCCACAGGCGCCACCCTGTTGGTTTGTTTTAAAATAGGGTCTCATTCTGTTGCCCAGGCTGGAATGCAGTAGTGCAATCATAGCTCACTACAGCCTTAAACTCCGGGGCTCCAGCAATCCTATGTCAGCCTCCTGAACAGCTAGGACCATGGGTGCATGCCAACACACCTGGCTAATATTCTCTTTTTAGTACAGACAGGGTCTTGCTAGATGGCCCCGACTGTCTCAAACTCCTGGCCTCAAGCAATCCTCCCACCCCATCCTTCCAAACTGCTGGGATTAAAGGTATGAGCCACCACATACACCCAGCCTAGGCATGCTTTTAATTAAAAAAAAAAAATTTTATATCAGCTGTGAGCATTTAAAATCAGGCAATTTCATACAAAAACTTAGATGTCTGGCTTCTCTTTAAAAGCCAGAGAATCTGGCAGCACTGAGCCCTTATTCCTGCTTCACAGCCATCAGCAGGAACTGAGAGTAGCTAGTCTTTGGAGAAGGTCCATGTGCTCCAGTCCCTGCAGCCCCTCAAGGTCCACTCCTCCCCAGCCTTCCCTTCCCAGTGGACCATGAGCCCTCCTGTAATCACCTAAGTGAGACCACCAAGGAGTTCTGAGGAACCCAGAGGCTCACAGCTCCATACAAGTTTTAAAGCCATGTCAAAGGACATTAAAAAATAAAAAGTGAGAGAAATAAGATCATCTCATTTAAAGAAAATATTTAACAATCTGATGTTCCAGGAAGTAAAGAGATCTAGTAATTACAACAATGAGAATATTCTTACCACTACTGAACTATATACTTAAAAAGAAAATGGTTAAAAAAAATTTTTTTAAATAAGGTTGTTTTTTTTTTTACCAAATAAAAACAACAAAAAGATTACATGAAGCAAGAGCCTATGCTGGTTCTTCATAGGTGTTAACCATTCTATGATACCAAGTTAATTGTCCAGAACCAAGACAAAGTTAACTAAAAAGTTAACTTCATAAGGCCAACACTCACAGAAAGAGGTAGCTAGGAAACTTCAAAACACAAAGAAATCCCAGAAAAGGACAAAGTCCACGCCTTCATGGACACAGGCATTTGGATGACAGTGCTGTAAATAAGAATTTGATCATGGAGAAAAAGACATGACATCTCAAAGACCGATGATTTTAATTGGTTTCATACCACTTATAATTCCTAAGGCAATGGCTAGCAAAAAGGATTAAGCTATTGGTGGCGATTATATACAGAACTGTTTCTGAGTAGTTGGCAGAAAGAGTTTCTTCCAAAGGAATGTTCCCTTCTAGAAAGAAAACAATTCAGAGACTTGATAAATGCAATTATGTATACTAGAAACACAGTTCATATGTGAAAGTTTAAGTAAACTGACCGAAGTCCCAATTATTCCTTGCCTGGACTACTGCAATAGCCTCCTAATCCCTTCCATCTCCAGTCTCTTTTGGTCCTACTCAGTCCTCCCCACAATAACCAGAGTTACTATCCATCCACACATCCATACATACATCCACAGATGTATCTATCTACCCAACCACAGACCCATCCATCCACCAACACACCCCATGTACCCATCCACACATTCATTTATCCATCCGTGTCATTCTCTCTGCATTTACTTCATTTTATTTTATGTTATGTTATTTTATTTTTTTTGAAACAGAGTCTCACTATGTTACCCTCGGTAGAGTGCCATGATGTCACAGCTCACAGCAACCTCAAATTCTCGGGCTTAAGTGATTCTCTTGCCTCAGCCTCCCAAGTAGCTGGGACAACAGGTGCCTACCACAACACCCGGCTATTTTTTTTTTTTTTTTTTGGTTGGAGTTGTCATTGTTTAGCAGGCTCAGGCTGGGCTTGAACCCGCCAGCCTCAGTGTATGTGGCTGGCGCCCTACTCACTGAGCTACAGGTGCCAAGCCTCTGCATTTATTTTTAACAGGTAATATGTTTGTGTGCTAAAACATTTTTGAGGGGAGACAGAGTCTTGCTCTGTAGCCCAGGCTAGAGTGCAATAGTGTCATCACAGCTTACTGCAACCTCTTATATCCTGGGCTCAAGTGATCCTCCTGCCTCAGCCTCTAGAGTAGCTGGGACCATAGACGTATGCCACCACACCCAGTTAATCTTTTCTATTTTTTTATAGAGACAGAGGTCTCGCTTTTGCTCGGGCTGGTCTTGAACTCCTTGAGCTCAAGCAATCCTCACTCCTCGGCCTCCCAGAGCAATAGGATTACAGGTATGAGCCACGATGCCTAGGCCTTGTGTGCTAAAACTTTTTCAAATTACACAAAATAGTACATAGTGAAAAATAAGTCTTTCTCCCTGAATTTGCAAGCCCCGCTACCCCAGCTCATAAACAAACTACCCCTATCTTTTCTTCCAGATTCCAAATGCAGCCTATCTATTGCTTGTCTATTCCCCAAAAGGTACCATAATACAAACTGTTCTACACCTAGCTTTTTTACTTAATATTGGAAATTGACCTTTATCAGTAATATGGATTTGCTTTTTCCTTGATATTTCTTTTGAACAAAAGGATAGAAGGAACAATCCTTCTGTCCATCCATCCCTAACCCTTCCTCCCCTTTCTCCCTCCACCACCTCCCACAACCATCTTCTTCTATATTCCTCCAGAAAATATTTTATGCATATTTTATACATATATATAACAAAATAAATATCTAAACATATTATCAAATGGAAGGAAACATTGTCATATAATGTTCCCTACTTGGCTTTTTTCTCTTAATAGATCTGAAAGATCATTGCACCGGACACAGGAACAGTTTCCTCATTCTTTGATACAGCCGCCTTATATTCCACTTTACGGATGAACTTGACTTTAATCGGTCTCCTGGCAACTTGGCATTTGTGTTGCTTTTACAAACAATTACAGCACTGAATAAACAATCTGGTAGGAACCTCATTTCACACACGAGCCAGCCTACCTGTAGGATAATTTTCTAGAAGTGAACCAGCTAGGCCAAAGGTTGCACACAATAACATATAGAAAGACTGCCTTCCAAACAGGTAACAATCCACACTCCACCTAGTTAGGTACACCCAAGGCAAGCTTGGACCTCTGGATAATATCTCCCAGCTGTTTGACTTCCTTTTCTCTTTATGATGAATAAAACTGAGGATCTTTCTGTATGTTTTGTTGTTGTTGTTTCGAGACAGAGTCTCATTCTGTCACTCAGACTTGAGTACAGTAGCATGAACCTAACTCACTGCAACCTCAAACTCCCAGGCTCAAGCGATCTCCTGCCTCAGCCTCCCAAGTAGCTGGGACTATTGGCAGGTGCTACTATGCCTGGCTGATTTTTCTATTTTGTTTGTAAAGATGGGGTTGTGCTCTTGCTCAGGCTGCCTCAAACCCCTGACCTAAGCTATCCTCCTGCCACAGCCTCCTAGCGTGCTAGGATTACAGGCATGAGCCATCATACCAGGCCTCCACATGTGTTTGAAAGCAATCAGGTTTTCCTGCTCAGAGGAAAATGCATGGACTTAGATAGCTGCATAAATGAATGGGACAGATGACCCTCTCTCTGCTGCGTAACAACCTCCAGTTACCTTAAAGAGCTAAGCCTTGATGTGGCCCATGAGGCTTTCCACATTCAAGCCCCAGCTACTTCTACATTTTTTCCTGGCCTGTGTCCCAATGTGCCAACTCAGACACTTACTCAAAGGAGTTATGTACCAAGCATGTGTTAGGCACTCTTCCAGGCACCATGGATTCAGAAAACCTAAGGTCCCTGCCTTCAAGGCATTCCCCAGCTGCTGGTCAGTTACTTCTTGCTAGATCCTCTCTCTGCAATACCTTTCTGCCCTAATAAACCCCTATTCATCCTTCAAAACCCAACTCAGATACCTCCTTTAAGAAGCCTTCCTCCCCATTCCTCAAACTGTAGGCCTCTCACATTTGCAATGATAATCTTACTTTTTCCATCACTTCCCCTGTACTTCGAGGGCCATAAAAGACCTCAGTATCAGAACCAGACATCATTAAGCACACAAATGGTCCAAAACTATGCCTTCCCTTTCCAGCATTAGTTCCTACTTTTTTTTTTTTTAAAGTAACAGTCCATCCAGGTAGAGACTAGCTAGGACCCCTGGCTTATGATCAGGTGGATGAAGATTCAAATTCAGGCTCTGACCCTGTGTGAACCTGGGCAGGTCATTTAACTTCTCCAAACCAGTAAAAAACGGTCAAGAAAGCACATCAGTTGGAAGGGTCGTGAGGATTAAACAGGACAGTGTGTGATGGGTGCTTCTGCATGGGGCTGGCACTGTCTGTATGTCTCAAAGGACAAAGAAAAATGCAAGCGAGGAAGTAAGCTCCCGAGGAAACTGGGGAGCGTCTAAGGACACGGGGAATGAGAGACGGGAAAAACGCTTAGCAAAGGAAGGCGCTTCCTCTTCAGAAGGCAGATTGAAGAGCACATATTAGCTTCCTGCTCACAACCAGATGGCCTGCCAGACCACAAGGGTGGCAGGAGGGAAAGGAAGGAAGGGAGGGCACGAAAAGGGGAAATCTGATTCTGAACATGAACTTTCACTGTGGCAGAAAGCAGCCCCCATGGGCCACGCCCGCCACCTGCCCCCTCAGTCACACCTCACAGTGCCCAACAGTGTCAGTCATAGGGGGCATCCTGGGTCTCCCTCACAGGATAACCTTGACCCTGACAACCACAGGAGGAAAGAAGTGTGACTCTTGCTACTGGGGGTTTTGGATAAATGGGGAATGCTGGGCATTGCATAGAGCCAGGAACGGACAAGTCACCAGACCACAGCTACACTATGGTCTTCCTTCCCTGGGATCTCTCCTGATCCAGGGGGCCTCAGAAACCAAGCCTGCCCATCTGCCGCCCTCAGATTTTACCCATGCCAGCCAAGGCACTGCACTTTGCTTTGGGGAACCCAGTCAGGGAAGTCTTAATGGAAAAAGTGTTACCCCCAGTCCCTGACCCCTCCCCACTGTCTGAGGGTTCTCTTTACAGGGTGCCTCAGCAGCTCAATTACCTTTTTATGTCCCCTTCCCGCCTCAGCCCTGACATTCAAGGATCTGGTGAACAAGTCCAAGACAACATGGTCCATGATCTGTGTGAGCTCACGAAATTCCTGTTGTGCAGTGAATCATGACTAGCACATTTTGACCCTGGCATGCCAAGCCTTGATCTAAGTCTTCCGTTGACATGAGCCCACTCAGTCCTCCCAAGAGGCACTGCTCTTATCCTCATTTAGCAGTGAGCACATGAGGCACCAGAAGATGAGACATTGTTCAAAAGGCCACGCTGTAATAGGTATGCACTGTCCCCATCTCAACCCCCATTCATAGCATCAAGGTCTCTAGCAAGAGCACCTGATTCCTCTACCCTCAGCCATATATTCTGGGGAAAGCATTAGGGGTGGGTGCTTCATCCACATCCTGGAAATTAGTTGAGAAAGGGGCACAAAACCCAGGCTGACCTTGCACAATAAAGACATATACTCTCTTTTCTTTAGTGAGGTGAGATGAGGATATGATGTTTACAGATGCCCCAGCCATTTATAAGGCAAGCCCCAAGGCTGAGAAGGAAAAAGAAGGGTTTTTCCCACCACCATGGCAAGCCTGAGAATGAAGGTGACATCACAAAGGTGGAGATGAAAGAAACTGGTGAATGCTGTCACTGTGGGCTGCTGGATCAAACTTCACCTGCAACCATGCTCCCATTGGACTTCTCCAATAAACTTATTCTTTGTTTATATCAATTTGCAATGAATTTACTCTCACTTACAATACAAACATCTTAGATCCACTGAGTGAAATTTTATATAATAACATGACTAAAAACCTGACCTGCATGAATTTAGGGCCCAGGCATACCATGACTAGCAGCGTACTCCTTACTCCTGGGTAAGCCAGTGATCTCTCTGCAGCTCAAACAGTCTACTAGCAAAATAGGGCTACTCCTAGCTCCCCAACAGGGGAACAATGAAAGCCCATGTAAGTGTCGAATATTATTATTTATAACCTCTTCAGTTGCTTTTTTTGAAAGAAACGTCTGTCCTAGTCTACCTGTTTCTTTTTTTCCTTTTCCCATTATCCTTCCTCCCACCCCACCTCCCCAAAAAGGTTATTTGTCCCCTGTCATTTCTTATAGGGCCCATTCTCCCCTCTTATGTATTAGCTGTGTAAACTTAGACAGGTTATTTAATGTCTTTGAGCCTTATCCATGAGTAAAGCTAAAAAAATATCTACCTCCTAGAGCTGTTTACTAAAGGTTAAATAAAATTATGTACACACAAGTTCCAGCACAGTGGCAGATGCATGTTGATGCTCAACAAAGGTCATCCTGCAGGTACAACATTAGGATGCTATAAAATAAGTGAAATTTAAAGCACTACACTCTTAGTATGTCAGTCTTAGAGTTACTGATAACACTAATACCACCTAGCATTAGCTGAGCTCTATGTGCCACTGTTTTTACGCATTTTGGGTAAATTAATTCAGTCGTCACGACCACTTATAAAGGGAGTTCTATTTTGATCTCCATTTGGTAAATGAGGAAATTAAGCCATGGAGAAGCTGAATAACTAGCCTGGGGTCGCAAAGCTTGTAAGTGGAAAGTAGGGCTCAAAGCCAGGCAGCCTGACCCCCAAGCCCAGGGCCCTCTACCCCATGCTGGCCCCTGGTGATGGGGACTGCAGGAATCTGAACAGGGGCCTCCTCGTGCCAAGAGGAATGTCTGAGCCCTCCAAACACCACCAAGTTCATAACCGGTTGCTTGTATAAGTTTCCCATTGCTGCTGCTACAGATCACCACAAATGCAGTGGCTTACAAGAATGCAAAAGTCAGTTCTGGAGGTCAGAAGTCTCAAACGGGTCTCACCGGACCAAAATCAAGGTGTCGACAGGGCTGCATCCCTTCTCTCTAAGGAAAAATCTATTTCCTTGCCTTCTGCAGCTCTGGGAGGCTCACACTACAGGCCTCTTGGCCCCAGCTAGCAGCACCAGACTGAGCTCTCACACGTGGCTGCTCTAAGTCTGTCTTCCACTTCCTCATCCACTCATGAGGATGCCATGACACTGGGTCCATGTGGATCATCCAGGACAGTCTTCCTCAAGGTCAGCTGATTAGCAACCATAATTCCATCTGCACCCTTCACTCCACTCTGCCATGTCCCACAACCCAGCCACAGATTCCAGGCACTAGGTCATGGATATCTCTGGGGGTCATCAGCCTGCTTTCCACTTCCCTCACATTTACCCTCGTCCACCCCCATCTCATGGGCCTCCCAGGGGCCACCATCGCTGCCCCTCGATCAGATCAGATTCAGAAGCCACTGCAGTCCTGGACAGGCCCAAGACATGGCCTCAGCCAAGACCAATCCTGATGCTGAACTCGTCGTAGAAGTACCCACAGGCCAGCAGCTCCTTGACCTTCTCCCACACCTACTGTCCTGTCTAGATGGCACAGCTTCTGGAGGGACGCTCTGTCAAGAGCCATGGGATGAGGGAAACAGTCCCAGCCAGGGCTCCGCCAACCAATGCCAGGATGCCAGGACAGGGCTCCTTGACCTTCTCCCACACCTACTGTCCTGTCTAGATGGCACAGCTTCTGGAGGGACACTCTGTCAAGAGCCATGGGATGAGGGAAGCAGTCCCACCCAGGGCTCCGCCAACCAATGCCAGGATGCCAGGACAGGAGGGAAGGCGATAGATAGAAAGGAGGGCGGACAAACAGGTGCGGACCAGGGGGAGGGAAATTTGAAGGGCTGCTCAGGTGTCCTCCTGTCTGGGGTGAGAAGAGGTCTGACAGAAGAGACAATGACCCACTATGTACCACGAGTCCCCTGAGTCTGAATATCCACTTTCCATTTCAATCACCACAGCAACTCATAACAGTTGGGTATCTATTGCTCAGCAGACAGTTATCCTCCAGGGACTACTATATGCCAATATCAATAGGAAGCAAAACCAGGAACCACTCTCTCACAGGTTCATTCTATCCAAAGAGCAGGTGCTTAGACTCCACACCCGTAGCACGGTGGTTACGGCGCCAGCCACATACACCGAAGGTGGCGGGTTTGAACACAGCCAGGGCTAGCTAAATAGCTGCAACAAAAAAAATAGAAGGGTATTGTGGAGAACGCCTGTAGTCCCAGCTACTTGGGAGGCTGAGGCAAGAGAATCACTTAAGCCCAAGAGTTTGAGGTTGCTGTGAGCTGTGACACCACTCTACCGAAGGCAACATAGTCAGACTCTGTCTCAAAAAAAAAAAAAATACTATCAGGTGGCTTCTGGTCTGGGCGTCTATAGCTCAGCAGATAGGGCACCAGGCCAGCCACATACACCAGAGCTGATGGGTTCAAATCCAACCCAGGCCTGCCAAACAACATAGAGCAGATGCTGCCAACAGAAAAATAAACCACTCTTAGTATGCCCAAGTCCCCTGAAGAAGAACACAGGGGTTGGGGAAGAACAGCGGGCAGACACGGCTGATTTTGTATCAGGTGGACAGAAAAGGTCTTCAGGCCAAGATGACATCTGAGCAAAGACCTGAAAGAAACGTGTGCCACCTTCTTCTATCTACAGAAAGAATAAGGGTGAGGGGCGGGGCAGGGCTGGGCGCAGACACACACACCTGTGATCCCAGCACCCTGGGAGGCCAAGGTGAGAGGCTCACTTGAGCACAGGACTTCAAGACCAGCCTGAGCAAGAGCAAGACTTCGTCTCTAATAAAGATAGAAAAATTGGCCAGGCGTCATGGCAGACACCTGCAGTCCCAGCTACTCAGGAGGCTGAGACAGGAGGATCACTGAAATCCAAGAGTTTGAGGTTGGTGTGAGGTAGGCTGACACCATGGCACTCTAGCCAGAGGCAATAGAGTGAAAGTCTGTCTCAAAAGAAAAAGAAAAAAGAAGAAGAAGAGTGACAGCTTATGAAGGTTATCAGTAACACATGCCAAACATTGTTCTAAGTGTTTTACTTCACATTTAATCCTCATATACAACTCTGGTACCCAAGTACTATAAGAAAACCCATTTTACAGATAGATAAACTGAGGCCCAGTCATATAACCTGCAAGCAGTATGCACAGTCAGGAATTTGAATCCAATCATAGATGCCTCTACAGACATAGAAAGTTGTCATGTTTGCATATTTTTATCAGATGTATATATCACTGTTCCATTTAAAATTAGCATAAAGGGAGATACAGATACACTCACACAGGGAAACTGTCTTAGAAGAATTCAAGGCTAATCTCCAGGGGCAGGCCTAAAACCAGTGAGAGGAAGTAAATATTAGTTTTTGTTATATTATCTTTTGTACTGTTTGGATTTTTTCCTCTGCACGTATTAACTCTAAAATAATAATAAAACTAGTTCACACTTCAAATAAATAAATAACAGCAGCAGGAATTTCAGGGCAGACATTTTTAAATGCTGAGTTGGAAACAGAGAAAGCTCATATTTACTGAGTGCCAGTAATAACAGCAAAAGCTGCCACGCCAAGCACAGTGCTAAGTATTTTCCAAGCATTAGTCCATTTAAACGTCACAACAGCCTTACAAAGTCAAGACATTAAAACTCTCCTCTTTTCCCGAGAGGACTCTGAGGTCCAAAGGGTTTATATAACTTGCTCAGGCTCATAACCCAGGGAAGAGACAGAGCCCAGATTTGAATCCACACAGAGTCTCACACTGAGCTCCCAACTCCTGGGCTCTGACACCCCTAAACCAGGCATCTGAACCTCTAAGGGCTTTGCAGGGTGCATGGTGGATGGATGGGCACAGAATCTGGCCTAAGGCAGCTTGAAGGCAAGTTTTCCATGCCAGGGGATCAACTAAATGGCCTCAGGCCTTGCAGATCCCTAATTCATCTCTGCAGAACAGAGAAGCAAGGTTCTGATTCAGACATGGAAACATCCTACAACTCCTCCATCCCTTTCACTGAACATGAACAGTACAGGGCAGCAATTAAAAACATAAGGTTTGGGGTCTGTGGTCCCGACTCCACCCCTCACAAGTGTATGCCCTCAAGCAGAGCTTCACAACCTCAGAACAACGGAGAAGTGAGGCTGAATAATTCTGTGTTGTGTGTGCCATCCCGTGCACTGCAGGACACTGAGTGGCACCCCTGGCCTCGGTCCACTAGAAGTGAGCAGCACCCTGTCCCTCTCCGACTTGTGACAATTAAAAATGTCTTCTAGACACCACCAGATGTCCCAGTGGGCAAAATCGTCCCCTCTTGCCCTAAAGCAAGGCAGTTCACAGCAATGGGACTTGGTTTCTTCATCTGTGAAATGAAGAATTCATCATCTGTGAATTCTAGAACCCACCTATTACACAGATATAAGGGAGGGTTAAATTGGATGACCCAAATGGTCCCAGTTTCTGTTCCTGGCAGTTAAGAGACTGATCTACACATACTGTGTTTCCCCAAAAATAAGACACTGTCTTATATTTATTTTTTCTCAAGAAGACAAACTAGGGCTTATTTTCAGGGGATGTCTTATTCTTATTAAGTATAATACAACAATCTACATTTATTCAAATACAATTAAGTCATCTTCTGGAACCTGACAGAGGGAGCCGACCTTGTTGGCGGGGCTGGCGCTAGTGATGCATGAACTCCTTTCCCCTAGCCATTCACACATGCGCAACAGGATGCCTGCTACTGCTGTTACCACACAGGCACCAGCAAGTGCTAATGGCTCGGTGAAAGGAGCTATGGCAGATAACAGGTATTCCAGTCTTCCTTACCGCTCCATGCTGAAATGCATGGCGTGGCTATGCAGATGTCCTGCCCTGCATAGCCAGATAAGCCACGCCCATCACTAAGTCTTATTACGGAGTAAGGTTTATATTTAACAAATGCATAGAAATCCTGCTAGGGCTTATTTTGGGTATAGGTCTTATTTTCAGGGAAACACGGTAGAAGTACAGGTTCCATTCATTCATCCAATCTTCCATACAATGAATGTTTACTGAGCACTTACCATGTGCCAAGCCCTGGGCTAATCGTGGAGATAGAAGGATAAATCAGACATGATCATTGCCCTCCCAAGACACATAGTCCAAAAAAGATGTAAGCTCCCTAAATGACACAGAGTGATAATTGCTGTGAAGGAAAGAGAAGGGGGCTGGGACAGCAGGCACCAGGCCTAAGGTGAAGAGTAGGCTCCTGTGACCACAGAGAAGAGCCCAGACCCAAGATGGGGACAGAGAAGTCACCAGGGGTCACAGCATGGCCAGTCTTGAAGCCATTGTAATGAGCCCAGATTTGTGTTCAAGTGGCACTGGAGGCCTTGGGGAGGGCATTACACAAGGATGTGGCATTGCCCAATTTACATGTTAAGAGGTCCCAGGAGAGGATCCCAGGGGAGGGGGGGCCAAGGACTCTGGAGCTGTTGTCAAGGCTGCAGAAGGGGTGATGGAAAAGTATGGCACAGGTGACCTCCAGGAGGAAGGTGAAGAGCAGAAAGGCTAGGCAACTGTCCTAATACCACACAGTCCATGAGAGACTTGACAGGGCCTGACTTTCAAGTCTGTCCCCTGAGAAGTCCATAGTGAACACCAACTGCCACTCCCCAGCACTATAGAATCTATGCACTTCTACTTAATAAGCGTGGACAGCCCTGAAGCTCAGCCCACAGTGGGGGTTCTGCTTGATGACATGGCTGAGTCCAGAGGCCCCAGAACAGCCAAGCAACACCCCTTTCATGGAACTTCACTCAACCCCAAGCCCACTGTGGCTACTTTCTTTCAGCTGGCAGAACAAGCCCCACACCGGCATACACACACCTAGGCTGAAAGGGGTCTGTAGGATGGACAGAGTCGTAGGATGTTTCCATGTCTGTGTTGCCAATGGAAAACTGCAAAACTGGAAATGAGACTCACCCCCCCCACACACACACACACACAGAGTGTGAGTGAGAGGAGCAGGTGGCCCCATACCATGCGTCACCCAAATTCTAGTCTAACAGGCACAGAACTCCTTAGCTAGAGAGGGCAGGAGTGATCTCCTAATCCCAGCCACCCACAGCCCTGAAGAAATACCTGCGTTCCCATGTTCCCTGCAGCATTATTCACAACCACCAAGACGAAGACACGTGACATGTCTGCTCACAGCTGAGCAGATCAATAAAATGTCATCTGTATGAGACAAAAGAGTATTACTCAACCTCAAAAAGGAAAGAAATCCTGCCACTTGCAACAACAAGGATGAACCTGGAGGTCGTCATGCTACCTGAAATAAGCCAGGCATGGAAAGTTATAGTGCGTGATCTCAATATATGTGAAATCAAAAAGGCTGAACTCACCCAAGTAGAAAGGAGAATGGTGGCTGCCAGAGGCAGGGGCAAACAGGGACGTGTTGGCAAAGGGTACAGAGTTTTGGTTACAAAATACAAGTAACTCCTAGAGAGCCACTGTAGAGCCGAGTACCTATAGATAACAAGATCAAATTGTCAGCCAGGTGCGGTGGCTCACGCCTATAATCTCAGCACTCTGGGAGGCCAAGGCAGGTGGATCACTTGAGCTCAGTTCAAGACCAACTCTGAGCAAGAGTGAAACCCTTGCTCTCTGAAGACCAACTCTCTAAAAATAGTCAGGGGTTGTGCCAGGTGCCCATAGTCCCAGCTACTCATGAGGCTGATGCAAGAGGCTTAATTGCTTGACCCCAAGAGTTTGAGGGTACTGTGAGCTACGATGGCCACAGGACTCTACCGAGTGTAATAAAGTGAGACTCTGTCTCAGAAAAGGTAAAAAATTAAATTGTATACCTAAAAATTAGCTAAGTGGGTAGACCTTCTGTTAAGTGTTGTTATCACAAATAAATAAACAAGCAGATGAGGAGGAAAGTTGCAGAGGTGACGGATATGTTCAGGGCATTGATGTGGTTTTGGTTTCCTGGATGTAGATACCTAGTTCCAAACTCATTATGGTGTGTACACTAAATATGTACAACTCATTGTATGTTTGTCATAGCTCAATAAAGTGTTTTTTTAAAAAAAAGAAAGAAAAGAAAACCAAGACTCAGAAAGGCTGGGAAGAAAGGAAGCACAGTCTGCAGAGCTGGGGCAGGGACCCCGGTCCTGATACCTAGACCTGGTGCCTTCCCTAAGGCAGTTCCCAGGTATAGTGATTTACATACTGATGTAACAAAAGGAAGGTGCACAACAGGGTGGGTGGCACTTCCCATTTGTGTAAAAAATGGAGAAAAAGAATGAATATAGACACACTAAGTATACATACCTACATGCTCACATGTGAAAAATCTCTCTGAAAAGAAAACTCCTGGCGGGGCATGGAGATTCACACCTGTAATCCTAGCACTTTGGGAGGTTGAGGTGGGAGGATCCCCTGATGCCAGGAGTTCTAGACCAGCCTGAGCAAAAGTGATGCTTACTCTCTAGAAAAGTTAGCTGGGATGGTGGTGCACAACTGTAGTCCCAGCTACTCAGAAGGCTGAGAGGCTGGAGGATCGTTTAAGTGCAGGAGTTGGAGGTTGCAGTTAGCTATAATGAATCCACAGCACTCTAGCCAGGACAACAAAGCAAGACCCTATCTGAATTTAAAACAGGGGAGGAGAGAGGGGTAAAGAGAAGAGAGAAGGACTAAGGGTAGAGGGAAGGGAAGGGAGAAAATCCTAAGAACTTGTTGATTGGGGAGCTTTCCAAGGACACCCTTTTATATTCTGGATTCTGAAGCATGAATATGCACTGTCTTTTCTTCCACAAACAAAGGAAGAAAGACCAGGAAGAACAAAGGAAGGGAGAGAGGGAGAAAAAAAAGAAAGGGAATAAATAAAATGAATACCAACAGCAGCAACAGACTGGAGACCTGGAGTTGGGGCCTGGGGGCGAACTCAGTCACACTTCCAGCATAACCAGTCACAAGGGGACACATCCAGGGCTGGTTATAAACCCATGGGGCTACCCCTCAGGCTGATAGCAACACTACTAATAAAATAAAAGGGCAATTCTCACTGAGCACTGATTGTGTGCCTGGCTTGCACTGCTGGTCTATGCACCACAGCACCCCGTGGGAAAGGTACTAGGATTATTCCTGTTTTACAGAAAGGGACACAGAGGTGCAAGTCACAGGCAGCACCTGGACAAACCTGGCTCCAAAGGCCCAGCAAACTCTTCTCCATGAACCAAGGGACAGACCAGGCTTGGAGGGGCAGAAGACACAACAGGCTGCTTATAACGGCCAAGTCCAAAACCAACCCAGGTGCAAGTGACCCAGCAAATGGGCAGCACAGAAGCCAGGGAAGTCTGACAAAAGGAAAGCAGGAGGCCTGCAGTGAGGTTAGGGGCCCGCTGGGCTTCTGGACACTGATCCTATTTAGAGAGACAGCATGGGGTTACTTTTCTCACTTCAGTCCTGAAAAGATCTGGGCACAGGCTTCAGCCTCCAGTGAGGGTGAACACAGCCCCTAGCACGGGGTAGGAGGAAGGCAGGGGTACCAGCATCACAGTGGCAGTGACACCCCTGCCCACTGCAGGCTCAGCTGTAACCCTCCCTTGCCTGCTGACTCATCAGAGCTAAGAATCAAGTCAGAAATGTGGGAGTGGGGGCAACATCCAGATCTTGCCCCCAACACCCAGGAAGGCAGGGCTGTGGCCCAAAGAGGTCCTTGTCCTATCCAGGCAAATACCCCAAACCTCACACCCCCAGTGTAGAGCTGAACCACAGCAAGGAAGGGAATGTGCAAAACTAAGGCTCCTGTCTTTTTTCTTGGAGAAGAACCTCACTCTGTAGCCTAAGAGTGCTGTGTCATCATCGTAGCTCCCAACAACCTCACACTCCTAGGTTCAAGTGATCCTCCTGCTTCAGCCTCCCAAGTAGCTGGGACTATAGGCACCTACCACTATGCCCAGCTAGATTTTCTATTTTTAGTAGAGATGGGGATTTCAATCTTGCTAAAGCTGGTCTTGAACTCATGAGCTCAAGGGATCCACCTGCCTTAGCCCCACAGAGTTCTAGGATTACAGGTATGAGCCATCATGCCTGGCCTAAGTCTCCTGTCTTAACAGGGATTCTAGGGCTGAAAAGGAAACAGAGCATGGCTGTCCATCACAGGTCCCCAATGTTGGCATCTTGCTCCCACCTGCTTTGACCCCAGCCCTTCCCTGCAGAACCAACACCTGTCCTTGTTTTCTCCAACTAGTCCCAGCTGTTCTGCTAGTTTCCCTTCCAGCCACTTCCTCTTCTCCTATCAGACTCTAAAGCTTCACCAAATTCCTTGGTCACAGTCCAGGGTCTTGTGAGGGGTCAGGCAAGTGCCAGGCACAGGGATGTGTTCTGGGGACACGGTGGTAGCTAGACGGATAGCATTCGTCCATCTACTAAACATTTTTCCTAGGGCTGAGGACCCGCCAGTGACTGACAGGGACAAACAGCCAGCCCTCCTGGAGCTGAAACCCTAACCAGAGGAGACAGACAATGAGATGGAAGGTGGGCACGGTGTGTGGGCGTGCATGCACATGTAAGAGAAGAAAAGCCTGCAGCTCAATCGGCGCCAGCCACATACACCTAAGGTGGCGGGTTCGAATCCCCAGCCCAGGCCTGCCAAACAACAATGATGGCTGCAACCAAAAAATGGCCAGGCATTGTGGCGGGTGCCTGTGGTCCCAGCTACTTGGGAGGCAGAGGCAGGAGACTCGCTTGAGCCCAGGAGTTGGAGGTTGCTATGAGC
>CAUYQV010183834.1:0-13656 GCA_963574575.1 Galagoides demidoff
GTTCCCAGTGACTGACAAGAATGGGTGTGATGTGACTGTTAGTTTATATTTTTATGTCTTTTAATAAGAGTCAAGTGAAACCACAAAGGCACATGTAGAAACCTCACCGTTGGGCAGTGACATGAGTGACCCCTCTGCCGATTGATTGCAGGGCAGTTTCTAAAAAACAGAAGAGCGTGTCCTCAGGGCTGCAGATGTGACCCCGAGGGGACGGGCAGCCAGTGGCCCACATAGTGCTGTCACAACACAGGAACAAGTGTAAAAAACCTAGGGCAACGTAAAACACCTGAAGTAATTAAGCAATGCCTTTTCAGTATTTATTACCTGTCTCTTAATATAATGGATCACAAAATTCCCCAAAGCTTAGCCCAGCCCCATGGCACCCTGCCCTGGTCTGCAGCCCTCAGTGTGGTCAGCTCCACATGCGTCAGGGGTGCCCCCGCTGGGCCCTGCAGGGTGGCCAGGGGTCCTTAACAGCCCAACTCACTGCAGAGGCCACTTTGCTTCATACACCGTGAACTTTTTCATTCCATTCTGAGAAGAACTCCAAGTATTTTGACACCACAAATGGATGTTTTGGCAGGGAAAATAGAGAAATGGGGGTGTGGTTTCATGGACGGGGAGGGAGGGAAGAGCCCTCACGGAGGACTGAAGACCACTTCTCAGCCCGGCCTGTGACGTGGGCAGGAAGCAAGAGCAGCTCCCAGTGCCTGAGAGGACGGCTTCCCTCTGCTGCCCCAGAGCAAGGTCCGATGTGCTGACGGAAGGGTTTGATTTTGCAACTATTGAACAAGTTTAATGCTTAAAACCCGTGGTTTAAGAGATTTTATTTGAAAGTTCTATTTTTAAAAGCATCCCGGTGTTTGTATTGAAACTGCCCCAAAGACGCTTTCCTTTAGAGCCGTAATCCCTGGAAATGGAAAACCTGCCAGGAGAACCTGGGCTTGCTCCCCTCCCCGGGTGAGGACCGGGTTGGAGGGTAGAGTGAGGTCGGCTTCGAGGTGGGTCTGAGCCACACGGGGACGAGCCAGCGTGAGGCTAACTGACCGGCCAATGCTCAGGGCTGCATTAGGACTTTCCGGGGGTCTTCCTCCATAAAAATGTATTAAAATTCTATTTTACAATTGCACTGACATAAAAGCAAATATATTAACATTATATGTGTTTACTTTGATCTAAAAATTCATTTTTCCTCTTATTATAAAAGAAATTAAAAACACTTTCATGGGCTCTGAAAAGCACCATGGGTGCTGGCACCGTGCCTGCAGGGCTTAACGGGCCGTGGGCTCTGCTGTCACTTTCAGATTTAGTGCTGGCTCTAGGGACAGGGTGTGCCAAGCAGCAAGGTGGTGGTCCAGGTGCTTGGTTTGGAGAGAGAAGGATGACCATGCAGCCAGACGGAGGCATTTAGACCAGGACTACCTGTGTGATTCTGCCCCTTAAGTGTCCTCACTCACCCACCACCCTTGCTGTGGCCAAAACAAGTGGTCACATTGGCCTTGAATCACTGACTTACCTTCTCTCAGCTGTGTGCTCCTCCAGATGACAAGAGAGAGCAGGAAGCCCCCAGGGACAGGGGTCAGGGGAGGAGCCCAACCCCCTCCTGAAGGCTTCCCTGGACCAGGCCCATTCATCCCAGAGCCGAGCCGGCAGAGGCCTGAACTCGGTCTCTGGGCCTCAGCTTCTCCATCTATAGACGGTTGGTTGAAGCCCCCGGGGAGGCCATGCAAACTGGGGAGCCAAAGGCCTTCACCCACAACTACAGGAGGGTCTCCTTTCTCTGCAGCTCCAACAGATCAGCAGGGGACTCCATGACGGGGAAGTGCAAGCCCTGGACATCATGGGGCAACTTCGGCCAGCACAGACGGCCAGCACCAGGGAGGCACGTAACCACAGAGGACAACTTTGCCTGGGGTTTGAGTGAAAATTCTGGAAAACCCCCACCCCTGAAGGAGCCTCAAATGGCTTCTTCAAAATGAAGTAGGAAAACTAGTGAGTGCAGTTTCCCCAGAATCTGTTCTGAAGAGACGCTCCCCATAGACACTGCCTCAGCCGGTCCTTTGCCCAAGCGAGGGAGAAGCCCCAAAGGTGGAAGGCGGTTTCTAGTGGAGACAGAATGAAGACAGATGAGGACAGTCACACCCCCGCTTGAGGAAAGGCCAGCTGAGGGCCACATGGGCCTTCCCAGGCAGACCTTGACCTTGAGCAGTGAGAGGGGACCGGAGGCTGCAGGTGCCAGCACAGCTCAGCCTGCCTGAGGTCTCCAGAGACCAGGTGTGCCGAGGGCTGGGGTACAAGCTTTTCCTGTATGAGGAGAGGAGCTGACGTGTGGACAGTTAGCCGGTGGCAGAATGAGGGGCAGAGAGCACTGTGCTTGTACATCTCCTGTGACAAGAGGCTCACCATCCACCCGGGGCTGGCCAGAGAAAACATCTTTGAACCCCTCTGTCTGCGTGGAGACCACCCCCTTTTACAGGACCAGCTCTGTTTCCCTGTGTCTCTCACCTGTGGGTCATAGGGCCACAGAGAACAGGCTCAACCCTTCCTTCACCCCAGACCTGTTTGAGGGTCAGGTCATGTCCCCTACTCCAGCTTTTTCTTCTCTCAGCAAAACATTCCTGGTTTTAATTTTTTTTTTGAGGCAAAGTCTCACTATGTTGCCCTCAGTAGAGTGCCATCACATCACAGCTCACAGCAACCTCAAACTCTTGGGCTTAAGCGATTCTCTTGCCTCAGCCTCCCAAGTAGCTGGGACTACAGGCACCCACCACAATCCCTGGCTATTTTGTTGTCATTGTTGTTTGGCAGGCCCAGGCCGTGCTCAAACTCCCCAGCCCCGGTATATATGGCCAGTGCCCTAGCCACTGAGCTACAGGCGCCGAGCCAGCTTGTTTTAATTTTGAGAAGTACTTCCAATATGTTTTCCAAAAATCTCGACCAATTTATAGCACTACATCCTCAACCACACAAGTATTATCAATCTTTTTACTTTAGACAATTGAAAAATGTGTGTCACTGTCATTGGCACCTTAACCTGCCTTCCACAGATCACAGCGCCCGGTATCTGTGTGCCCAGCACTGACTCTACTTGATACCAAGAGATGAGTTTATCCTGACATGAGACGATGGAGCTGATACCCAGATCAGCCCAGGCAGAAGTTTAGGCGACTTGCCCACAAATAGCTAGTAATGAGCCCTGCAGAGATCATGGGAACAGCAGTTCCTGTCCCGGTGGGATCTGGACCAGGCAACCTCCTTCCTGCCTGGACCCCAACCTGCTGCCATCTTCTCATCTCATCAGGTGAAACCCGGCTTGGTGCACTTTTTGCCCACTTACATCTTCCTCCCATGGTCCAGTTGGGCAGTCTTTTCTTTATTAATTGAAAAGTCAGTTATGAATATAACCTATTATGACTATAACCGTTGTTAAAGGTGTCACAAATGTTGTTCTGTGTTCGTTTTTTACTTTTCATTGGCTACATGGAAATCTTTAATTTTTAATGGAGTAAAGTATCAAATATTTCTTTTCATTGTCTGTGGCTTCTGGAAATCATGTCTCTTTAAGGAAGTAAGGAGACATGATTTTACTCCAAAATGTACTCGGCACTGAATACATGCTCTTCTAGGTGCTTTAATCCTATATGTTAAGTTGCCACTCATAAACAGAACTACAGTAATAACATCAATGTGTAAATAATGCAGTAATATAAACTCACGAGCATTGTAAGTTATTTCCTTCTAGCATTCTCCAAATTCCTCTTGTAGTTCATATATCATGGACTACAATCCTTTGGAATTTTTTTTACATGTGATATGAGGCAAGAAGATAACCTTAGGCTCAGTGCCAGTAGCACAGTGGTTACAGCGCCAGCCACATACATGGAGGCTGGCGGGTTCGAACCCAGCCGGGGCCAGCTAAACAACAACTGCAACAAAAAATAGCTGGTCATTGTGTCAGGTGCCTGTAGTCCCAGCTACTTGGGAGGCAGGGGCAAGAGAATCACTTAAGCCCAAGAGTCTGAGTTTGCTGTGAGCTGTGACACTATGGCACTCTACCAAGGATGATAAAATGAGACTCTGTCTCAAAAACAAGAATATAACTTTATTTTTGTCATACGGATAACTATTTGTCCTAATACCATTTATCTGGACAACAATCTGAAAATACTTCTGCCTTAAAATGCTTCATTTATCAGAAACTAACATCCCAGACTCAGGCCTCCAGCCGGGGTCGCTCTGCCTGTCCCACTGACTGATGTATGTTTGCCACACTAGCCCCACTTTCATTACCGTAGCTCTGTAGTGCATTTTTATATCTGAAAACACAAGCTAATCCTCTTTTTTCTAATTTTTCCAGGTAAACTATAAATCAGCTTAAATGTCTCTGATAATCTTACTTTTAAAATTGTTTTTGGATTAAGCTGGGGAAATAGGGCTGGAGCCACCCTGTGGCCGCTGTGCTATGTGGGTGGGGTGGGCCACTCTCCCCACGGGTCCCCACCTGCTGCCTCTTCCTCCCAAGAGGTTGTCTAGAAATGCCCCCCGAGGGCTTGGGGGCAGGCCCCGCATCTTGGATCTGAGTCTTTTACTTCCAGCTGGACTACAGAGGGTCACCCCGCAAGGAAAGCTAAGGGCCCTGAGCGATTTTGTCAAGCGCGTCCCCACCTTGGGGTCCCCACACCAGAATCGGACACAGGGCCCACACAGGGTCCTTGCCAGTGTCCCTCACTGTCTCATCCCCAGCCACCTCACCAGGCTCTAGGCATCTCCCTCCACCATGGGCGCAGGGCGTGCTCTGTCCCTAAAGTCACTGGCCCTGTCTGTCCCCTAGGTCAGTCTGGCAAGGGGGTGAGCCGGCAGCCTCTCTGCCCAGGGGATCATCTGCAACGGCATCGCTGGCTTCTCAACTGCTCAAGTCAGAAGGATTTTACGTACTTTATGAAAACAAAATACACACTTCCCAGGACTGTCAAGCCCCATTAGCTTAAGGGGTCACATGCCTGGCTTTGAAACCACAACTCTGGCAAGCGCCTCCCTCATCCCAAATACCTACTTTAGGAGGCCCAAGCACCCTACCCATAGGCGAGACACCACCTGGAGGGCAGAGGCCAAGGCCAACACGCTTCCAGGCCCCTGCTGTTTACCCCCAGGGATGAGGCCTGGGTTTGGCTTTGTGAGACTTCAGCTCAGACTCACAGGAACACGCGAGGAGCAAGCTGTCCAAACGCGGAAGAAACATTTCTGGACTTTACAGCACCTCTCATGGCATTTCAATCATCAGCTTCTTTCAGGAGGAGACGTGAGACCCTCCACCAAATAGGGTTGTGAGCAGCTGCTCCTGTAGAGTCAAGACAAGCAGCAGCCCCGGGGAGCCCACAAGCTGTATGGCACCATGTTCACGCGTCCAGGCCTAACCAGGCACCCCACCAGCCAGAACCTTCCCCCACATTGTTAGGCCTCCAGGTCCCGAAGGAGCCAGGATAACACCTGTTGGACATCTGAGGCTCAAAGTTGGGAAGGAGCCTCCCAAATTGCATAGCCACACTGACAAAAATGGCGTCCCGACTCTAACCCTGTGTTCTTTCCATACCGCCTTAAGTAAGGGGGAAAGTGGCCAGGTGCAGCGGCTCATGCCTGTAATCCCAGCACTCTAGGAGGCATGTGGATTGCTTGAGCTTATGAGTTCAAGGCCAGCCCAAGCAAGAGCAAAACCCCATCTCTACTAAAAATAGAAAAACTACAGGAGGATTGATTGCTTGAGCTTGAGAGTTGGAGGTCACTGTCAGCTATAATGACACTGTGGCACTCGACCCAGGGTGACAGCTTGAGACTGTCTCAAAAAACAAATAAACAAAAAGGACAAAAGTTAGCCCAGAGAGGTGAGGTTTGCCACAAGTGAAGGAACAGTTGCAGGCCACCCAAAGCAGAGGGTCCACCAAGCCCTGGGGATGGTCAGGGTAGGACAGTACTGGCTATAACCCACCCCCATCCCGCCAGCGGCAGGAGAGTTCACCTGGCTGCCTGGGCTTGCGCCACATGAACCTAAAAATCCTTACCAGTCACCAGTCTGTAGTCGGAAGCTCTTCCTTACCTTCTGGTAAGGTCCTTCCACCAGTGAAGGACCCAAGACACATCACAGCCTGTCCACAGGGGAGCAGGAGCCCTGTTCTACACATTCCTGGGAGAATCGGAGTCCGGTCCTGCCCGTCACAGCCATGGGCCACCACTAGCACAGAGCTCATCTGGCAGTGGGTCACATCAGTTATGTCCAAACCAGGGCACTTCTGAAGGCGGGCGGGGACGCTGCCAGAAACAGCCCAGCCGCACCGGGTTCGAGCAACCCAGGACTGTGACCCTCCACTGGCAGGGACTGAACACGCACTTGTGAGGACACAGCAACCCCAGACTGGCACTCAGTGCCTGCGCAGAAGGTAGCCACAGACGGAGAATGTTGACACCAGCAGAATTACTGGCTGACTGCAATTTTAAATGGCAAATTTAAGTGTTTTACGATGTTACATCATATTGATGGCACACGTAAGAAGCTTTTTCTTAGCATGAGAAATGTGAGGGTGTAATGAAGAACCAGATGAACGCCGTGATTTACGGAGCACAGGCACAGTGCTGCCGGCTAGGAGACCTGGGGGCTCGCCCTCCTGTCCTCTGCGCAGCAGTGGAACCATGGACAGGAACATGAATTTCGGTCACATTCACTTACAAGGCCGTGATTCTTCCCTGGCTGACCAGAGCGTGACCTTCTCATAATATATGCAGTTCAACTTTCTTTCGAAATCCATTTTCTTACCAGAAAAACCAAATTGCTTTGCTTAAAAATTGATAATCAGTTTGGAACTCAGCTCTAAATATGATCCTAAAAGCAAGTTTATAGTTTAAAAAGCCATTTAAAATTGTTCCTCTTGCTGAAATTTAAAAAAACCTCTCAATCTTCCTTTATAAAAATACACATAAGAAGCAAAAAGGATTCACTTCTGTCTTAATGTAAAGCTAGTATAAACTATACTTACTAAAATAGCTTTTAGAAAAATATAAAAGCTTTTTATATTTAAAATAAAATATTTAATTTACATTTAAAATATAAGAGCTTATTAATAGAGTGTATCAAAGGATAGAGTTAAACTCGGAGCCCACATGCAGCGAGCAGCTGGTCTCGGCCGCCTGGTAGCAGCTGTCCCTGCCCCGCTGCTCCGTGTACGCGTGTGTTTTTCTTACTTCTACTTCATACATTAGACTTTGCTGGGGAGACCCTCAGAAGCAGCCGAGGTAACCCCCTTAAGAAGGTACCATGAAGGCGTGGATTTACTCTCTGCACTCCCAGATGTGGGCGGAAGACTACAGAGTTGGAAGTGAGTCCAAGGTCAATGTGTTTATTCCTAGGCAGCGACATGCCTGAGCACGTGATATTTGTGCAGTTTTTGTTTTTTTCTTTCTTTCTTTTTTTTTTTTTTTTGAGACAGTCTCACTCTGACACCCTGGCTAGAGTACCATGGTGTTATAGTTCACAGCAACCTCAAACTCTTGGGCTCAAGCAATCCTCCCGCCTCAGCCTCCCAGTAGCTGGGACTATAGGCGCCCACCACAACACCCAGCTAGTTTTCTTATTTTCAGTAGAGACGGGGTCTCACTCTTGTTCAGTCTGGTCTCGACCCCCTGAGCTCAAGGGTGCCTCCTGCCTCCCAGGGCTGGGTGTGCTGGGATCACAGGCGTGAGCCACTGTGCCAGGCTCCACAGCTCTGTTTTGAAGCAGATTCTCAGGTAGATGAGTTGTCTTAAATCTGCTGTGTGATATTAGCTCTTTATTCAAAAACTGGGAGAAGGTCCTGACCATCTCTTACTCATGTGCCATGACACTGTGCACATCAACAAACAGAAGCTCAGCTCAGCTCACTGTAACGTAGAAGTCCAGGAGCATTTCAGGGGCACTGGTAAAATATACTCAACAGAATTCCAAACCATCCCAAATCCTAAATTGCAACTCATGTCACTAAATGACATTGTTTCTCTTCATAAATTTCAGTTTTTCAAAAGTTGATTATAAAGAAAAGTAAGTATGAATATTAGAGTAAAAAGCTCAACTTTTTCAAATTCCTCAGGTATGACTCTAGTATTCCCTGAAAATTTATAAACCAAAGTAGAGAAAAATATTTAATCCCCTTTGTGTATTTTCTCAAAGTATTAAATACAATCAGGACAGAATTTTTTTATGGTAAGATACTGTAATAATCACTTGTAGAAGTTTCTGACAAATGCATACTTGTCTTACAAAATTTCAATTCATACAGAAAAGGGATAAGTGTCAGAACATGAATGAAAAGATAATTTCCCTGAACTTTCCTCATGAGAAAAACAAAATGCATACATTTGAAAATAAAAAATCCAAATGCTTATTTTTTCATGTGTGAACTAAATTGCACAATCCATACCACTTATAGAAAAAATATGTGATTATTTTTAATGATTTATGTATAAAAGAAAAATAAATTTTATGATACAATTTGATAGACTACTTCATACAAAATTTCACTCATACAATGTATGCAATATTTTGCAACATAAAAATTCTACTCATATATACAAATTCAGAAAAGGCAGACAACTTGAAGCAAAACAGGTCCGTTTAGGGTATGGCTGAGTCACTGAAGTTGGTAGAAAAGAAGATTATAAATATAGAAAGGACCAATTAACCGACACCCTTCCCTGAGAGGAGCTGGGGCATCCCAATGCACTGCACTGCGTCTGACCTGCGGCAACAGCTCCGTGCGCACTGCAGGAAGCAGGGAGAGACTGACCCTCAGAGTGGCAGACCTTAATCACCTCCTGCCGAACTCGTTTATCTTAGAAAATCAGAACTGCCTCAGTAAAGAATTCGTTTTGGAAAAACTGAACCATGCCATTTGTGTTAATCCTTAAAGAAATACAACTAACTATCTCAGGCAATTCTCATACTTTAAATGGCACTCCTTAGTTTACATAATAAACTCGGTGTCTAGAAATAAAAGCACTAGGACCCAGACTTCAAGACCCCTAAGCATGCCTCCAAACACAGTGAAATCCTTTACACAATAGCCTAAGATTTTACTATTTACAGTAGTACATGTAGTGAAAAACTATAAACTTTTTTTAAAAAAAAACTTTGCTTAAAAAACAATTTCCCCCAAAATGGTTAACATCAAAACAGTGTTGTAAGTTGGTACATCTTTTGAAATCGGCCTTAAGTCTCAGGTGCACAGGCACGGGCACCTGCGCCAAGGGCAAGGCATGACGTCAGCGCCCGGAAGAGTAAGACCCTCTTTTTAACGTGAAATGAACGAGGACTCAGAGCATCCGTGTGAGGAAACCCAGGAAACCCAGGGAAAAGGCTGAAGAAAGCAAGGGTGCAGCCTGTGACAACGTCATGTCCAGACAATACCCATAAAGACTCCAAAATTTATGAGTTTTAAAGGCTACAAACACAAACAAAATAGGAACCAACAAGAAAATTACATAAAGTATATACAAGGAGGTAAAACAAATTTTTTTAAACCAGTTGATACGTAACTTAGAAAGATACAGACTAAAATTAACCCTTTTCAAATGGAAATTAACTAAAAATATAATTTATTCATTTCATGCCTCATTCTATTTACAAAGTGCCTGCCAGAAAGCATATTGTCATCCTTCATTCAGTGTTGACCCCCGGGGACACGCTCCCACTAAACTGAAATAAAGGACTGTGTGCCCTGGAACCACACGGCTCACCCGCTGGGGAACCCGGAAGCTCACAGGCTGCGGTGCCTAACACAAATGACAGCTTGCGAAAAGACTCACGGAGGCATTTGGAAGAGCTGTTTATAACTAGCAAACACTCCAGCTGGAGGAGGTAAGAAAACATGGTCTTTTTACACAATATGCTCAGAGCTTTAAAGCTCTGAACATTAGTCAGATATCAACAGTGTAAACTGTTCACTTTCTTAACAAACTGGAACTTAAAGAGCAATGATTTTCTACTTCCTTTTAAAACTGATGGTGACTTTCCATCTCCAACTTTTGAGTGTTCACCTTCTTGAAGTCAAGTTGATACTATACACCATTTTCTGGATTTTCTCCTCATTCTTCAGGATGTTGGCCTTCACAGCGCAGATCTTGTCCTGCTGGTCTTTGATCAGTTGCTCCAGCTCCGCCAGCTCAACCTTTAAGGGCTCCACCGCACTGTCTGTGATACTGGAGGGGAACAAAACCAGCAGCTGGTAAATACCTCGTCTCATCTCATACTTGCTTCTTAATTAAAACGCCAAAAGACAAAAGTAAATTATTCATTTCATCCAAAGAACAAGAGGTAAATGCACCTCAATGACATAAAGAGACAAAATACTCACACCTGGTAAAAATTTCTTATTTTCACAACTTCTGCCACCACTAAAAGCAAAGTCAAACACAAGATTTAAAAAAAAAAAAAAAAAAAGGCAGCAGCAGCTAATATTTCTTCAATAGTGGACTTGAAGTCCTTAAATTATACATGTAACAGAGAGCCTGAGGGGACAGCAAGAGGTGTGCAGGAGAGTCCCCATCAACATTAAGGGAGCGGCCACCTGGCCCTGGCCCAGCCCCTTCTCACCAGGGACACCACCCCTGGGACAGGCTGGGAGGGCTCCCTCGCCCAGGTGTCTCTGGCTCACTTGTCTGTGACATTGACAGGAGAACTTTTACTTGTGGGTAACAGGAAAGGCTATAATAAACTTGGGAAAGCTGAAGTCAAAATTAGCCTTTTAGGTTTCTTAAAGCATATGAATACTGTACAAACTAAAATACAAAACGAACAAACAAATAACAGCAACAGTTTCCAAACATCCTACCATAAAGCCACACCTGGTTTTGTAAGGAAGAAATGTCTGGGGAGAAGCATTTTTCTTTTTGAGACAGAATCTTGCTCTATCAGCCTGGGTTGAGTGCAGTGGCATCATCATAGCTCACTACAACCAAAATTTCAAACTCCTGGGCTAAGCAATCCTCTTGCCTCAGCCTCCCAGAGCAGCTGGAACTAGAACAGGTACAGTGGCTCACACCTGTAATCCTAGTACTCTGGGAGGCCTATGCAGGGGATTGCTTAAGCTCAGGAGTTCAAGACCAGCCTGAGCAAGAGGGAGACCCCATCTCTACTAAAAATAGAACAAAACTGAGGCAAGAGGATCATTTCAGGAGTTTGAGGTTGCTATAAGCTATGATGATGCCACAGCACTCTACCCAGGGCAACAGCTTGAGACTCTGTCTCAAACAAACACACACAAAAAACCCCCAAAACAAGTAGAACTACAGGTGCCCACCACAACACCAGGCTACTTTTTCTACCCTTAGTAGAGATGGGGTCTTGCTCTTGCTTAGGCTGGTCTAGAACTCCTGAACTTAAGCAATCCTATCTCAGCCTCCCAGAGTGCTGCTGGGATTACAAGGCCTGGGCTTGTAATACCTTTTAATATCTTAAATCAAAATGTAAGAGGTGCTGAGTCAGTATCATGCCAGAATAGGCACCAAAAAATTCTTAGTGATTTTCCAACTCCCTTCATGCTATACATTTTAAATTGTAAAAGATTTTTTGAAAATAAGCAGACTACTAACAATAAGTAGAATTTCATTACAATATACTCTTTATTATATGGACTCATGGTGAGTCAAGTCATATTTTCTGGAAAAAAATACTTAACAACTGATATAGTTATATGCATATAAACAGAGTGTATCAAACACTTCCTTAAAATAAATCTCACTTTTTAGTAGTATATTTCTTTTATGATCATACTTTAAATAGGTTTACCAGTATTTTTTTTTAGACTAACAAAATACCTTTAAAAATTGTAAACATGTCCAAAACATTAGGGATTGTGATAAGACACATGAAAAAATTGGTAATCAAACTGCAAAGTTCTCTAGATTTTTTAATGTCTAAATCTATTTTGTGTATGAACATGAACTCCAAATCTTTTCTAAGTGCTACAAAGAAATGCCTGCTCTGGTATGAATTAAGAAACACCAGCGCTCCTTGTGAGGTGGTAAGAAAAGGCTGAGAGGCAGTGACTTCTCAGGAATCTTCAGCTTATGGGGGTCCCACACTGCTTCTGTCCCACTACGGCCATCTCCCTCTTAGCTCCCTCCTTCTGTGGGGCTTCCTTCCCTGTTGCCCCCACCTCTGCTCCTTCTGCAGGTCCCTGCCCCATCCCCCACCTCTGCTCCTTCTAGAGGTTCCCCCCCACCCCCCACCTCTGCTCCTTCTAGAGGTCCCCCCATCCCCCACCTCTGCTCCTTCTGCAGGTCCTCTGCGTGCTGCTTGTTCTCACTGTGCCACAGCTGCAGCTCATTCTGCATGGCGTCCACGTCCTCCTGGATGTAGTCCATGATCTTCCCCAAGGGAAGTGCGCTCTTGCACAAGGTCTGGATGGATACTCGGAGCTTCTCTATCTCCTTGGAAACAATGTCCTTTTCCTTCTTCCAAGCTGACTCAAAGACGAGGGATCTCTCCTATAGTCAGGAAACATAGGACCAGGAAGCAGCATCCTCAGCTCCCAGGCCAGCACTTGACAAGCCCACTGCCACAGGAGGAGGAAAGACTCGGGTGGGGACACCCCCTCACTTCCTTGACAAGGGGAGAGCAATGCCCCTGGGCAGGGTAGACACCAGGTGCAGAGCAGTGGTGGGGAGGGGCTGACCTTGCCTTTCCAAAGAGCACAGGGGTCTGTGTTCACCTGGAAATATGAGGGGCAAATTTCTAGCAGTAAGGCTGTAGTTCATTTCCAACTAGCCAGTAACTATTTGTTCCAAGAGCTTAGTAACATGGATGATTTTCCCAAATGGACTGGCAGAAACAGGGGCTAACCATGACTACTCAAAGGGACCATGTTTCCATCCAAAGACTCCAAAATCCAGCTGGCCACCAGGAAGGAGGAAAGAAACAGAAAAGGAGGAAACTGGTGAGGTGAGAATGAGGGATGAACGGTTAGCAGAAGGGGGGATGGAAGGAGCTGGCTGGGCCTGTGCGGGGGGAGGGGATGGGCCACAGACAGCAGCAGCTGAAAGAAGTGGGGACACAGAGAGGAGTGTGTGAAGAACTGTACACAGTGAGTACACACAGAAAGGTGAGTGGAGAACTGTATTCAGTGAGGACACACAGAGAGGTGAGTGGAGAACTGTATTCAGTGAGGACACACAGAGAGGTGAGTGGAGAACTGTACTCAGTGAGGACACAGAGAGGTGAGTGGAGAACTGTACTCAGTGAGGACACAGAGAGGGGTGAGTGGAGAACTGTACTCAGTGAGGACACACAGAGAGGTGAGTGGAGAACTGTACTCAGTGAGGACACAGAGAGGGGTGAGTGGAGAATTGTACTCAGTGAGGACACAGAGAGAGGAGTGAGTGGAGAACTGTACTCAGTGAGGACACACAGAGAGGTGAGTGGAGAACTGTACTCAGTGAGGACACAGAGAGAGGAGTGAGTGGAGAAGAGTACTCAGTGAGAACACAGAGAGGGGTGAGTGGAGAACTGTACTCTGAGGACACAGAGAGGGGTGAGTGGAGAACTGTACTCAGTGAGGACACAGAGAGGGGTGACGAAATGTACTCACTGAGGACACACAGAGAGTTGAGTGGAGACCTGTACTCAGAGGGGACACA
>CAUYQV010183836.1:0-11490 GCA_963574575.1 Galagoides demidoff
GTTATTCTGGGTTATGATCTTGGCTGTGGAGAAATAACAGCAATTAAATCACCCCTCCCTTTACTGGCAATGGTTGCAAAAGGAAAACCACACCTTCCCTCAACCACACCACCAGGGTATCACTTTATATAGTTCTCAGGAGATTGGCCCAGTTCAATACCCATACTTTAAACTTTTGAATATTGATATCCTACTGCCATCTCAAAATCATCAGATCCAGAGCTAAATTCATCATCTCTCCTTTCCCTCCACTCCAACCTCTGAACTTCCATCCTCTCTTTATGATACCAGTTAGTGACATCACCATATAGCCTCTGGTACAAGCCAGAAACCTTTAACTCATCCTAATTAGCTCCCTTACCCTTTATAATATCTTATTAGTATGTCCTGCTTTCCTAAATGTACTTTGGAACTGCCTCTTTTCTCTTTACCCCCCAGTGTTCACTCTTTAATACAGATCCTCTATTGCATCACTATAGAAATTGCAGTAGCCTCCTAGCTCTATTTCCCCCAACCATGGACCTATTAGGAGCTGGGCTGCACAGCAGGGGAGTGTGAATAAGTGAGTGCAGCTACATCTATATTTACACCTGCTCCCTGTCACTTGTCTCAGCACTTGAGTTCTGCCTCCTGTCAGATCAGCAATGGCATTAGATTCTCATAGAACCACGTACCCTACTATAAACTGCACATGCAAGGGATCTAGATTGTGTGCTCATTATGAGAATCTAATGCCTGAGGTGGAGGTGAGGTGGTGATGCTAGCACTGGGGAGTAGCTGCACATACAGATTGTCATTAGCAAAGAGGTTTGACTATACAGAGATCATAATAAATCAGTTGCTTGTAGACTCATATCAAAACCATCCTCCCCTTCCTCCCAGGTCTGAGGAAAAATTGTCTTCCATGAAACCGGTCTCTAGTACCAAAAAGGTTGGGCATCACTGTCCTAGCTGATATCCCTTCCTCCTACTGTAACATTCCATCCTACCTTGATATCATCTTCTACTTTGCCTCCAAAATGATTCTTCTGTAAAATGAAAATTTTATCTTGTCATTTATCTAATTAGCTTTTCCAAAGCTCCTAATTACCTATAGAATAAATTAAAAAGCATTATTGTTATGTGAGTTTCGACAATCAAGTTCACTAGTCCTAGAAAAAGTACTATATATACCTCATTGCTAAATATCCCTGTGGTCACCTTCGAGGTACTCCCCTTGATAAGCTATGCATGACACCAGCACCTAGTACACCCTTCAAAGCAATTTTGGAACACTTTTTCTGGAATGACCATCAGAGTTGTCATCACGTGGCACACAATATCATGAAACAAAAATGGTGATCACCACTCACTTACCACTCAGTTCATGCACATGTTGACATGAACATAACTGTGAGACACTGATATACCAAACTGTCATCATATGAGATCTGACAATTAAGCTCATGAACTTACTACCACATGTGTACTTATCTTGGTAGTACTGTACAGACAGCTTGGTAAGGTTTCATAACATTGGTATATCAAAGTCTCACAGCTGTGTTAATGTTAACATGTGTGGTGTCTTGCTGAATGGTGATCATTATTGTTGTTTCATGGTTTTGGGTGCCGTATAATGACAGCTTTATGGTTATTCCAGAAAAAGAGTTCCAAAATTGCTTTGAAGGGTAGACTAGGTGCTGGCATTGGTGCATGGCTTCCCAAGGGGAGTACCTCAAAGGTGACCACAGTGATGTTCAGCAACAAGGTATGTAGTACTTTTTCTAGGGGGAGTTTGTTAATTTAATTGTTAGACTTTATATAAGCCCTCACAATAGAGCAGATTGCTTAATTCTGTAGCTTCTCATCTTTCTGTACTTTTGTGCTTCCATTTGTCTAGAATTCCCTACCTCATGTATCTTTGTTGATTCTATTTGTCCTTTAATGTTGAGGTATTATCTCCCCTAAGAAGCCTTTTTAGACCCATATTCCCAGGGATGAGTAAGTATTCCTTTTCTGTATTCTCTGTCCTCATACTGCTTCCTGTGACTGTGTCATGTCAGCCTTATATCCTGAGAACCCCAGTTCTTGACACACATTATAAGTGCCCGATAAATAATATTTGTTCAGTGTTTACTTTTATATAACTCATTGTGGTTATATGTAAATTTTCCATCTATTTACTTATATGATGCTTTTAACAGCCCTACAAAATAAAATGGCATATTTCATTTTTCAGATGGTAGAATTAATGAGTGTGGTTGCCTAATAAGTGGATAATTGATACTGGAACTCAAATCTTATGACTCCCAACCCAGTATTTGTCTGGATATTCATGTATAACTTCATTACAAATCTTTGTATCAGGGGTCCTCAAACTTTTTAAACAGGGGGCCAGTTCACTGTCCCACAGACTATTGGAGGGCTGGACTGTGGGCCCCAGGATGAGTCGACTGCTAAACAGGACAAGACAATGGTAGCAAAAATACTCACTGGGCTGGATAAGTGTCTTAGGCGGGCGGCATGTGGCCCACAGGCTATGGTTTGAGGACGCCTGCTTTGTGTGATTACAGCCAAAGAAGTGCAATCATGACAGTACTTAAATTATATGTAGTAGCTGAGATTTAAGAGTATAGTCATTGTTTTGTGATAGAATCAGGCAAAACAAAGATGTTTTTATTTTGAATAAAATTAATACTGTGGTCCAGTGACTTAGTGAGATATAGGGGTATATGTAAAAAATCCTATGAATACTATCTTCACTCATAAACTGGTATGTTTATACCTTTTCTTGCCAATGGAGTTATCTTAATTGAACATATTTTCATGTTTATTTATTTATTTGTGCATACTTAGGATAGATATCTATTTTACTTTTCACTATTTTATAGTTGCACATATTTTAGAGAATTGAATGTTTTTAAAGGTTAAACTTCATATTTTTATTTTTCTGTAGCTCATTCTGTTTCCTATATAACCTTTAGAATTGGTAGAGTATGAAGCATTGGAGTAATTTGTAAAAGGAAGTTGTAAGAAAGAGTAGTTTGTATTCTGTTGTGAAATTCTAGTGTATGTTTGTCCATGCATGTGTTTCAAATGCCTAATAAGTACCATAGTCATTTGTGCCTACCTATAACTTTACCATTCTTGTAGGTAAACAGGATATTTTATGTTTCTTTCTCATAAGAATAGTAAAGATGAAAACTAATAAACAAACTTTATTAGGTTAGGTAATTTGTTTCAGTCTTTTTTTAAATTCTTCTTAAATGTGGTGTGATGATTAACATTTTTTAAGTCCTGTGTCATAATTTAATTAAACTGATTTCTGAAATTTCTTTCTGAAAGGTTTCACTGGAAGACAAAAATGCAACTATTATTTATGACCCTAAACTACAGACCCCAAAGACCCTGCAGGAAGCTATTGATGACATGGGCTTTGATGCTATTCTCCAAAATCCTAACCCCCTCCCTGTCTTAACTGACACCGTGTTTCTGACTGTTACTGCTTCACTGGCTCCACCATGGGAGCATATCCAAAGCACATTGCTCAAGACCAGGGGTGTGATAGACATTAAAATTTCCCCTCAACGAAGAACTGCAGTAGTGACAATAATCCCTTCTGTAGTGAATGCCACTCAGATAAAAGAGCTGGTTCCAGATCTCAGCTTAGATATTGGAACACTAGAGAAAAAGTCAGGAAATTGTGAAGATCATAGTATGGCTCAAGCAGGTGAAGTCATGCTGAAGATGAAAGTGGAAGGGATGACCTGCCATTCATGCACTAGCACCATTGAAGGAAAAATTGGGAAACTGCAAGGTGTTCAGCGAATTAAAGGTAATATATCTGGGATTATTTGATTATTTTGTAAGGCTTAGTTTTATGTTTTGATCTTTTTTAACTTTTGGCTTTCTTGTTAAGCATGGATTTTGAATCCATGGGACAAGAATGTTTACTGCTTCACTAAAGTTTTAGGTACAGCATAATCCCAGGATTAATGTTAATAAAGTTAGTGATTATAATTAAGGTTACATGAGCCTTGAATTGAAGTTTAACAGAAAAGACAACTAGGGTGGCAATTCATGGAGTTCAGAGTTCTTAATACAACATGCCTGGGTTACTCTTTGCTGCTAGTATATTTCTCCTCAGGCATACTGAAACATGGAGAACATAACTACAGTAGTCTTATATTTTACTTGTTTCCAGTCTATGTCAATTATCATTTTCTGAAAAGAACAAAATTATTTTTAAAAAGATGATGACAAAAGTGGAATAAAAATAATTATTTATATTTCCTAAGGTGGCTGAGGAATAACTGAATTAAATAATTTTTTCTTTTTAACTAGTTTCCCTAGACAACAAAGAAGCTACTATTGTTTATCAACCTCATCTTATCACCACAGAGGAAATAAAAAAGCAGATTGAAGCTGTGGGCTTTCCAGCATTCATCAAAAAACAGCCTAAGTACCTCAAATTGGGAGCTATTGACATAGAGCGTTTGAAGAACACACCAGTCAAATTCTCAGAAGGATCACAGCAAAGGAGTCTATCATATACTAATGATTCAACAGCTGCTTTCATCATAGATGGCATGCATTGTAAATCATGTGTATCGCGTATTGAAATTGCTTTATCTACACTCCACTATGTAAGCAGCATAGTAGTTTCTTTAGAGAATAGGTCTGCCATTGTAAAATACAATGCAAACTTAGTCACTCCAGAAACCCTGAGAAAAGCAATAGAGACCATATCACCAGGGCAATATAGAGTTAGTATTGCAAGTGAAGTTGGGAGTACCTTGAGCTCTCCTTTCAGTTCGTCTCTTCAAAAGATTCCTCTGGACATAGTTAGCCAGCCTTTGACACAAGAAACCACGATAAACATTGATGGCATGACTTGTAGTTCTTGTGTGCAGTCTATTGAGGGTGTCATATCAAAACAGGCAGGTGTAAAATCCATACAAGTTTCCCTTGCAAATAGCAGTGGGACAGTTGAGTATGATCCTCTACTCACCTCTCCAGAAACCTTGAGAGAAGCAATAGAAGACATGGGATTTGATGCTACCTTGTCAGGTAATCCTTACTTTTTATTTGATTCCACTAATGTTCTTTTATTTACATTTTGATGTTATTTTGGCTTTAATCAATGAGAAATGCTTCATAGGCACTACCATTCCACTCTTTGCAAATAAGTCCTATAAAAGTTGTTGGTGATACAAAGATACATAAGGATGTTTGTATAATTGTCTATAATATTTAACACCTAGAAACAATAAATAATTTATGCTATAAGCTTATTATGAAATCATAAAAGTTAAGGAATTAAAGATACGTAATGTCAGGAAAAGTGTATGAGATTTATTATTAAATGAAAAGAAAACAAGCTGAAAAGCTAAAAACCACTGTGATCAAAATGTTATAAACAAATGTATATGAATTTATATCATGTATATATTATTTATGTATATGAATGAATAAGATTCCTAGTAGGACATGAACCAAGATTTTAAACAATAATTATCTTTGGATATTAGTTTTTTTATTAGATCATATTTGTGCACATTAATTCTATCATGGGATACAGTATGTTGTTTCCATATACAATTTGAAATACTTTCATCCAATTGGCCAACATAGCCATCATGTCATTCTCATAATTGTTGTGTTAAGACATTTATATTCGACATTTTCTTGACCTGGAACACTCACCTCTGACCATTTTCCTGAAATAGCAATTAATCCCTTTGTTCTTTGTGTTGCATTATTACTGGATATTTTAGTACCAGTTCACAATCTGCAATAATTAGCACTGTTGGATGACTTGTTTATTGTCTCTCTTCCTCAGTAGATTCTATTAGGGCAGGTTTACTTTTTCAGAATTTAGCACAGTGTGTGACACATAGTAGGTCCTTTTGAACATTCATTCAATGATTCACTTAATAAATATAAGCACATAGAAGGGAAAGTTATGATTTAGAAGATCAGGAAAGGTTTTGTGCATGAAGTAACATCTGAGGTGAGACTTGGATGAATCAGAGGCAACAAAGGGATAATGTAGGAAGAAGAGGGTTCCAAATAGAAAATCCGTGGAGACAGAACAAGAAGTGAAGAACAAGAACAGAGAGCAAAACTTGAACAGGTTTGGAGATGGAGGGAAGTAGGAGGTAAAAGTTAGGCAGGAGAGAGATTATGATGGGCTCTGTAAACCCAATGAAGATTCTGTATTTCATCCTGAGCACAATGGAAGGGACACTAAAAAATGTTATGCTTTTACTGAGCTACCTTAAAATTTTTCTGATAAAATGAATGTTATATTTTTAGAAGCATTTGAGGAAAGAGATTCCTTGACACTTTGGATAAAACATTTTGTACTTAGCCAACATCATCTTGGATAGTTTATAACCTAAATATTTTTCTTTAACAAAAATATATCCCTTTTTTGTTGTTTAGTTGACCTAAAACACACTGGTTACCATTTTCTATAATTTTCCTATGGAAAACAAAGTCTTGTGTTTATATGTTAATTTCGGTAATGTCAACCATTTGCGCCACTTGGTAATTTGAATGAGGAGGGGCCTGGCATAACCAATAAATAGGGACCAGGTAACACTGGAATCCTACTGCACTCAAAGAGAGATGGGAAGACTGTTGCCATATCAACTTCTTTTATCAGTGATTTTGTGAATGTAGAAACTTTGTGAGAAGGATGATATGTGGAAAACAAACAAACCATCTTTATTATTGAAGTGATTCTAGAAATTTGTATATATTCAGAGAACCAATATTATCCAAAGCCATCTCCTCTTGTCTTTTTTATTTCAATGTAATCCACGGGAGACCCCATCCATCTTTATGGCTTTGGCCATTTATGTTAATGATGACTTTCAATTCTGTGCCTCAAATAGCTGTCTTATGTGTTCCAGATCTTCATATCCGTCTGGAAGATTCACAAGCTTCTCAGATGTAATATATCCAAACCTTGATTCTTTATCACTCCTATATCCTCCCCACCAATATGCCCCTCCTTCTGATTTTCAGTGGCAACATCCTATCTATCCAATTACAAAATCCAGAGACTTGTGAGTCATCCTTGACTTTCACCCTTCCTTGGGCCCTGCTATCTCCAAGTTCAGTCACACCTACCTCCTGAGAATATCTCCCACCATCTCATCCTCTCTAACCTCTCTAATGACTGCTGGAATCCATATTCTCATCATTTCCTGTATCTCCCTCCAAGTTCCTGCAATTTGGAATGATATTCCTAAAAATCCAAATCTAATCATGTCATTCCTCTGCTTGAAATTTCTAAATGACTCCCTATTACTTTCAGGAAAAAACTCACTCAGTAACAGAGTACACAAGGCCTTTCATGATGTAATTCCTTTCCAACTCTCATCTGATTTCTCACCCATCTCTTAAATGTCCTCATGCGTCCTCTTTGGCTACTAACAGACCCAAGAATTCCTACTTAATCTTGTTCGGTTGTTCTCTTTGCCAGGCACGTACTTCTACCTCCTATACACCTGGAAAAAATTTAAACTGGCCTGCAAGGTTCAGTATGGGTAGCTTTTACTTAAGATTGTTTTTTTGGATTTCCAGATGGCCACCTTGGAGAACATCATAGTTTTGTCACAACACTTGAGATACCATCTGAAATTGTTTGCCTTTCTCTCTGGATAGATGTGGGTTTAATCAAATGAACTGATCTATCCGATTAATCTATATAAGTATAGTGTGTACTGTGGGACCTGACATGTAATAATCCACCCACAAATATTTGTTGAAAGAATGATCATTTCTTTTTTCCTTTTATACAGTCAAGTGGTTTTATTTATATTGTAGGAATGAAAGGATAGTTAGGGGGTCCATGGGCAATAGCAAACCCCAGGACTAGACCTAGGAGATACAGCAACCAGAACCACTTCTGGACGATTATCTGGAGATCTGGTTCTAGTAAGCAGACACACAGGGCTTAAGTGAGGAAGGTTTGATGCCCTATAAACTACAATAATATGTTGGTGGAATATAATTGTGTTATTTATTTACCTCTTTATATTTAGTTATACTCCTCATCAAACCAGGAAAGATTGGGGGCAGTTTGTATAAACACACTTGACACAGTAAGTTAGTCCAAATAGATGCTGAAATCAGGTCAAGAGAAAATAAAGGTAATAAAATAAAATGAGAATGATACCTCTTTCTTTTCCAATAGTTCACCAGAGAAGACAGATCAGATATTTTAAGATAAAATTAAAGAAACCTAGCCAAGGTCAAAAATAACAAAATCATCTCTGGAGAACATAAACTCAAAACAGCAATTGGACAAACACTGTGGACCTCTTTGGTAATAGGTCAGAATTGAGAATCAGATTTCAGTTCAGGGAAAGAGGTGAGGTTCAGCAACTATAGGTTAAACTGGAAGTAAGAGTGTCCTATAACTAGGATCTAGTTAAAGCTACTTTTGACTCCGTGGCTGGATTGGTGACATTCCAGTGTCATCAGGAGATGGGAGATTTCAGCAAGCAGTATAAGAACTGAGGTCCCAGTGGGTCACATGGAGGCAACTTCAAAACTGCTAGACAGAAAGAAGTGACCACATAAAGAAATTAAGAAAAATACTGACACCAACTCTCCTTGAAGGTAAGCCTGAAAACCAAAATTCCAAACACATGAAGAAATGAACATTAAGAAATACAGTTGACAAAATCAACAATTAAGAAATAAATTTAATTTGGATAAAAGGAAATTAACAGAATGATATTGAAACAACTTTAATATTCCTATATTAGTATATCTAGGGTCCTCAAAAAGATAAAGGAAAGAATATTATAGAGAGAGGGAAAGAAAGAATAGGAAATTATAAAATAATTAGGCAAAGTGGCTAAAATGAAATAAAAACAAATGGAAATGAAAAATAACCAATTAGCAATCTTGGAAATAAAAATATATTTATTAAGCAAACCAATAAACAAATCAATAAATGAAGTTAGTTCTAGAATTAACATAAAGAGAAAATTAATGAATTGGAAGATAATCTTGTGGAGTTTATAAAACACAGTACATGGATATAAAAGGATGCAATAAAGGAATAATTAAGCACAAGACAGAGAAGTCTCCAGTATATATCTAACAGGAGTTCAAAATAAGGCAATGGAATTTTCCAGAATTATACTAGTTAAAGAGAGAAAGTACTCAGATTATAAGTCCCATGAAATACTAAATGGTTTCAGTAAAACTAAATCCAACCTTAGAAAGACTCTATTGAAACTTCAGAACATCAAAGACAAAAAGAAAATTTTAAAAGCTATCAGAATACAGAGACAAATTAATTTTAACTGAAAAAATATTCAACTTGAAGCATATTTCTCATCTATAATAGATGCCAGAGACAATGAAGTCTTCAATCTGCTAAGGGAAAATAATTGTGAACTTATATCTTCATTTTTGGACAAAATGTTATTTAAAAGTAAAGATAGCTGGGGATGATAGCTCATGCTTGTAATGCTAGCACTTTGGAAGGGTGAGATGGGAGGATTGCTTGAGGCTAGTAGACAAGCCTGAGCACTATAGTGAGATGCTGTCCATATATATATAAAAGTAGCCAGGTATGATGGCACATACCTATAGTCCCAGCTACTTGGGAGGCTGAGGCAGGAGGATTGCTTGAGCCCAGAGGTTTGAGGTTTCAGTGAACTTGGCCACACTACTGCACTCGAGCCTGGGCAACAGAGAAAGAGCCTATCTCAGAAGAAAACAAATAAAATGAAGTAAAGGTAAGGACAAATAAAGACATTTCCAAATATAAAAGACCGTAGATATTCACTAAATTAATGATTAAGGACATATTTCAATGAGTACAACATGAACTCAGATAGAAGGAGTGGGCGATCAGAAACAAAATGATGAGCAAAGAAATACATAATAACAACACAGGATGATAATTTTAATTAACTAATGACCATTTAAAAAATAGAGCTATAAATTGTATAAAAAGGATGGAACTCAAATTCTAGACAAAATAACAAGTAAAATGGAGAGATTAACAGGCTAAAGATTTAGGGGACAAAAAATAAAGATATTAAAAAGCTTTAAGCTTTGAAAACTATTTGTAATTAAATGTTCATGTTGAAAATGTAAGGATAACTGGTAAAACAAGATAGAAATACAACATGTATCTTCAAAACTAGCAGTAGCAGAAAAAGAGGATATTTTGCAATTCACCAAAAGCCTGGAATGGAGAACAGAAATAAGCAGAAACCAAAAAAATAAGGTGATTAAAAAGTTCAAATATATAAATAATGCAGAGTGATATATGCAGCCCAGTACCATTTATGGAATGTTTTAAAACTCACAGAGCAATTCTATGTATTGTTTTTAGATATGTATCTAGGTAGTTATTTCATTAGATATGCACAGAAATGATGAATACCCATAACTGAGGGAAAGAAGAAGGGAATGGGGTGGAAGTGAGATACACAAAGAACTTTCACTACACACTTTATTTCTTTTAAGAATTATATAGTAAATATAATAGGATGCTAACATGTTATCAATCTGGGTGATGGATTCATAGCTGTAGTTTTCTGGGCATTGGAATTGCTAAAATAACTACATATAACTCTATACAAAATATAATGTAACCCCCAATTCTCCAAATGAAAAGATCTTGTAAGATTTTTTAGTCATTTTGAATATATAAACTTGCAAAGGACTAGATGGAATAGTGAAATGCCTACTTACAATATTTAATTTTCTAATATATATATATGTATATAAAACCATGTTTTACATAAAACAAAGGATTAATTTGGAAATACTGTCCTTTTTCCTTATTAAACAATTGCATTTCAATGAATCATGCATCTTTTCTTCAAAGTTGAAATACAACAATCTTTAATGTATATATGATGCTGTCACTGGAAATACCTGAAATTTTAAGTTCTCATCCTCATATTAGAACAATTTTTTAAAGAAGAGGGTCCTATAGGTTCATGTGTATTATACTATCCCTAAAGATAGCCACTTACTACATTATTACATTATTTTTTAACGTGACCTTTAAAAGACTTACTTACACCAACATCTGACCCTTGCAAGTATGAGGCCATACTCCTGTGCCTAATGACTAAATGTACATTAAATTTACTTGCTTCATTTTTAATCCATTGTTTCAAGTGATCCTCCCAAACCAGCTTTAATTGAAATCATTTCTGTTTAATGTGTCTTAATCAAACAAATATTTTGTTGATGAAAATAAACACAATAGGCTTGGCGCCTGTGGCTCAATGGGCTAAGATGCCAGCCACGTACACCTAAAGTGGTGGGTTCGAATCCCCAGCCTGGGCCCGCTAAACAACAATGATGGCTGCAACCAAAAAATGGCCGGGTGTTGTGGCGGGCGCCTGTGGTCCCAGCTACTTGGGAGGTGGAGGCAGGAGACTCGCTTGAGCCCAGGAGTTGGAGGTTGCTGTGAGCTTGGATGCCATGGCACTCTACCCAGGGGGATAGCTTGAG
>CAUYQV010183841.1:0-11271 GCA_963574575.1 Galagoides demidoff
TCATCAACCACCAATCATAAATGTAGCCTTACTAGTGAAATCACTAACCACCAATCAAAAGTGTACCCGTACCCGACCCTGCCCTTCTTGCTTTCTGTACCCCATAAAAACTTTCTCCACCCTGGGTTCGAGGCTCTACCTCAGTGTGTATGCCAGGAGAGTCCAGGCTTGGGCGTGGCCTGGGCTTGAAGGCTCATCCTCGGCTTGCGTGCCAGGAGAGTCCGGGCTTCCTGGGGCCTGAATAAAACTCACCTCTTGCTTCTTACATGGGAGTGTGTCTCAGACTGTTTGCTGGAGGTTATCTGGGAGAATTTTCTTTGTTTTCCCTACAAGAAAGTGTAGGGAAAACACTTGAAGAAATTGGCCTGGGTGAATATTTTATGAGGAGGATCCCCAGAGCAATTGAAGCAACATCAAAAATACACTACTGGGACCTCATCAAACTAAAAAGCTTCTGCACAGCCAAGAACACAGTAAGTAAAGCAAGCAGACAGCCCTCAAAATGGGAGAGGATATTTGCTGGTTATGTCTCCGACAAAGGTTTAATAACCAGAATGCACAGAGAACTCAAATGTATTAGCAAGAAAAGAACAAGTAATACCATCTCAGGGTGGGCAACGGACCTGAAGAGGAACTTCTCTAAAGAAGACAGGCATATGGCCTATAGATATATGAAAAAATGCTCATCATCCTTAATCATCAGAGACATGCAAATCAAAACTACTTTGAGATATCACCTCACTCCAGTAAGATTAGCCCATATCACAAAAATCCCAAAACCAGAGATGCTGGCGTTTATGTGGAGAAAAGGGAACACTTCTACACTGCTGGTGGGATTGCAAACTAATACATTCCTTTTGGAAAGACTTGTAGAGAACTAAAAATAGACCTGCCATTTCACCCTATAATTGCTCTACTATGTATATATCCAGAAGACTAAAAATCACACTACAACATACATAGCAGAATGTTTATTGCAGCCCAATTCATAACTGCTAGGTCATGGAAGAAGCCCATGTGCCCATCAACCCATGAATGGATTAATAAATTGTGGTATATGTACACCATGGAATACTATGCAGCCATAAAGAAAGATGGAGACTTTATCTCCTTCATGTTTACATGGATGGAGCTGGGAAATATTCTTCATAGCAAAGTATCTCAAGAATGGAAGAAAAAGTATCCAATGTACTTAGCCCTACTATGAAACCCAATTTTAGCCCAAGAATATGGGAAAGGAGAGAGGGAGGGGAGGGGAACAGGGAGTGTGGGGGAAGGGAGGGTAATTGGTAGGATCACGTCTATGTTTCATCTTATAAGGGTACATGTGAATCTTTCTAAATGGAGAATATAAATGTCTTAACACAGTAACTAAGAAAATGCCATGAAGGTTATGTTAACCAGTTTGATGAAAATATTTCAAATTGTGTATAAAAACAGTGCACCGTACCCCATGACAGTATTAATGTACACAGCTATGATTTAATATGAAAAAAAGAAAAGAAAAAAAAATATTCGTAAGTCTTTCAAGTAAAATATGGAAGTCCTCTTACTCAGAAATACTTCCAGTCCCCCTCCAAATATTCTCTCTATAAATAACTACTGCTAGGAGTTTGGGGTGTTAAATTCCATTCTGTACCCTGACAATGACCTATTCATAGCAATTATTCTGCAGAAGCTTGTAAACCTGCTGAATGGAAGGGTTAAAATGGGTTAATTAAAATCTCCCACCAATAACTCTTAGACTTGGACTGAAAAAGTAAAAGTTAATTTTACTTTACTTTTCTAACATATGTTTCAAGGCAACTGCAGAGCATGGTCAAGTTCTATGTTGGGAAAGAAGTCCGAAAGGATTTAAATGAGTTTCTGTTTCCAAGAAAAAGCAGCATTAGGGGAAAATACCTTACATTTTTAAGAGAAAATATTTTCAAAATATTACCTAGATGACTCAAACATAAACAAGCATAATTTCATAATACCAATATTTGAGTCACAATCACTCATAGCTATTCCTTAGTAGACTACAAGAATTTCTTATCATTATAGGAATACTATTTGGCACAGTTTGAGCTAACAAAATTACTGTGTGGTTTGATTTTTTTAGTAATTCAAACCTGACCCTAAATTTTAAGTTCTTTTGTTTCTATAAACATCCTGCTCTTGGAGCTCTGTCTCTTTTCCTCAGCTTCGTCTCTCTGTGTCTTCTCCTGGCCCCTCCTCTTGCTCTCTAAAAATAGGCATCCTCTTCATCTGTAGAGGCAGAGGGTACAGGGGAAATCTCTGCACCTTCCCTCAATCAAAAAGTGTTCTGAAAAAAAATTAAGTTCATTGAAAAAAAAGTATTTTCCACGGCTCTGTCCTTCAGCTCTGCTCTCCGTACATCCTCGGCCCACCCCTGCCTCAGCCTTACTGACCTCCTTCGTGCCCCATGTCCTCCCAATTCCTGTCCCTGGCTGTACTCTCTTTAGCACCCATAATGCCCATCTTCTCTTGCTAAACATCTCCATCTACACATCCTGTTGATAGATCACATACAACCTTTTTATTCTTCTCTTGTTTTGTTATCCATCTTTCCTGGTCATGCCAGCTCAAAACTCTCAGCATATTTTTCTCCCCTCATACTCTTTCCTCCCTCTTCCTTCACACCATGTGCTAAGTCTTAGGAGTTCCACTCAGCAATGTTCTGCACTCCTTCCCTTTTCACTACACCCACAGTGACCCCGCTGGTCCTGATCACACTGCTCATCATCCAGCCATTTGCAGTATATTGCCCCTCTAAGCTCTTTGTATGTTCTACGATGAAGCCAAATTAAAATTTTCACTGTTCTTCCTCCTCCATACTTGCCACATCCATATCTTTACTTTTATGCAGTATACCCTCCACAGCTGACCACCTTCCTACACTGACCACCTCCTTTAGTTGACCTAATTTTCATAGACCAGACATGCACCATACGTGCGTATCAGCACAGCAGGCCTGTTCCTTATGTTGACCACATCTGTGTGTTGACCAGTTTGTTATAGTCCCTTGGGGGGTGAGGGTTCAACTCACAGAGGCTGTATTGTATTTTTCTTCATACAGACTTGAATTACCTCTTTCCCATCTCTCTGTGTGTAAATATTAAATATTCTTTAGGGCCTCCCCTCAGAAGCCCTCCATGACTCCTGCTGAGGAACAGCTCATTCTACTCTGTCCACTGACTGCCCCTCTCCCTCCTCTCTTCTTCCCTTTCCTCTCCCCCTTCACCAGCTCTCACTTTCACTAGTACAACTACTTCTATAACTCCAGCCCTTCCTCATCTATGGATGCTAAATATCGACAGTATTATAATAACTTAAATAAGTTAAGTCCAACTCTTGCCAGTCACAAGCATTTCTAGGAGACTTCAAGCCACGTTCCCCATACATTAGTGAATAAGGCTTCTCTCACTGCGGTTTTTATTTAAATTCTCCCCTTTGTTTCCATGGGGCTCAGACATGAATCTATTAAGAACCGGAGTAGTATTAAAAACATGAGCAACAAACAGCACCCTATGCTTAGAATTGTTCTGATGTTCAAGACCAATTCAAGCTCAGAATAGCTGGCTCTTCTTCCCTTAGCTAAGTGTCTCTCAGGAGATCCATTAGATTTTCCCCCCACTGGGTCTCCCTAGGCTCACTCAGGCCGTCTGCCAGCAACGCCACATACTCATCTATACTTTTGACTAGAATGAAGCTATAGTCACCATTCCTTATTCATGTTTAAGTAATATATACCCTCCCTGAAATATTTTACATAGTTTCTTATACACAGACTACCCTTAATGGTAAAAATAAAATAAAATTATTTTTAAAATAGTCCAAATTAATGATCAACAACATCTAAAAATTAATTCAAATATCATAGTTATAATTTCTATAATAGGAAATCTAGGCCCTAACAATTTAAGATTAGTTCTATGCAGTGATGTACCACCTTTCCATACTTTATCAATAATCACATGCCCTTAAATCTTATACATTACCTTTTAAAAACAATTTCAAAAAGGTGCTAAAAACAGTAAGAATTTGGTACCTATTTCATGTGTTGTTTTAGAATTAAATCACATAATACACATTAAAAGTACTTAGCATAGTATCAGGAACATAATCAAGCCTCAATAAAAGTTAGTTTGTATTATTTTCATTGTGGAAGTTACAATTATTTTTAATTGTTCCAAAAATAAATTTTACAAAGAAACACCTTCAAAAATGACCACTTCTTAAATGATACATACAGTATTCCAAATGCTGAACATTACCTACAGCTTATGTAAAATTCTGTCTTTGTCAATAATCACTTCTAATTTAATTAAAGTCTATCATCTTTCAATTGTCCACCTCCATTGCTATAATAAAGAGCTGTTAGCGGGGAAATGAAGACACGGTAACCACACACAAATGAAGGCTTTCAGTAAGCAAATAAAGTGATTTTAACAAGTTTCCAGGCTACTTAACAATAGTACTGCTCTACCTAGATCTCTAAAATAAAGTCCAAATATCTAGATTTCTATTTGAAATGGCTTCAAAACTTCCCATTGAAAACCAAATGCTATAAATGTCCTCTTAACAGGCAAGAACACCAGAATTTTAAGTAAAAGTATGGCAGACTTCTAAAGAAATGAAGCTTAAGTGAGACGGCGGGATAAACTGCTGGACCTAATACAATGAGAGAAGATGGACCCCAAGGGAGGGACATTTCACAATCCAATCGGAAATGGCACATCGTTTCTCCTACACACATCCATGAGTAGAAAACAACACCGAAAGCCTTTCCTCCCACCACTGGCCTTCTGAGTAGGTGTGGAGGGACAAACTTCACTCTCCATATGCACAACAGATCCCGATTTTTTTAACACCTGGTCAAGTTTGCAAAGTCACTAAATAAAGCTTAGTCCAATTAGCTTCTCTAGTCACCTTGCTTTTCCTTCCCATGAAATGTTCTCTTCCTACAGAACAGATGAAACAGCAACGACTCCATCATCCTGATTACAATCCTCAGGAGATGATGGAATCCCTGCTCGCACCTCCTCCCATGGTGAGGAGAAGCCTAGCGGCCAACAACAGGGAGGGAACCCAGGTCTCCCACAAAGTCTGCAAGTTCTATCTACTGCCATGAAAAACAGGAAGCCTCTGAAGTTAGACCATTTTTAGTCCTAACTTTAGATTAAATGCAGGGTGATTAAACTTGCCATCAAAGGGAACATTTAAGTCTCCCACACACATGTTCTGTTCTATTCAATCATTACACCTTGTGTTACAGCTTTCTTGAAAACTGATATAGAAATGAATCATAACCAAAAAAAGGAACAATCTTCATTTCTGACAATGTGAAAAATGTTTAAAACATTATAACGTTTTGAAAAGGTTATAACCATTATGAAAGTTTAAAAATTAACTTCAAACAATGTTTTAAAAAAGGAAAAACATGCCTAAGGGTGAGCCAGTACCGAAGAAAGCTAGATTCTTGATAGCAACTATTTGATAGAATTATTAAGTCATTAAAAACAAAACCCCAACCTTAACACTACCACATGAAAAATAAGTATTTTCTTACTTTATTTTCAGATTAATCTCTTCTATAAATATAGAAGAGATAAATAGGAAAAATAATGATGCTTGAATTCAATAACCTAATTTCTAAGGAGTCTTGGATATCACCAAATAATCTGTCATATCACAAAGACTTAAGAATTTAGTATTCCAAAAGTTAAATATGAAGAACAAAAAGGTACAGAGAATGCAGAGTGCATATTTAGTATATTTTGACACATCCATTAAAACAAACAAAAATACACTTTTTTCCCTCTTTCTAATAAATTTGAGGCAATTTCTTTAGGTCTTTACAAAGATAACACAGGTCCAGAGTAATAACTCACTTTTTATTCCTGAAAAGCACAATTTCTAGAATTCTTAATTAAAACCCTGAGCATAATATTATCCTCTATATCTTACAAGCATTTTATTTTCCAGGATTGTGAAAACAAATTAAGCCAAACAGTAAAACTGTATGTAAATGTCACTCAAATTAAATGAAATATAAAGAAAACTTATTTTCTACCCTACATAGATATGAAATAATTCTACACATTGCATTAAATTTTAGTTAAGATTAAATATGAATAATCTATATTGATAACTTTTTAAGTTGTTTAAATAATTACATGACTCATCCCTATTGCTTGTTAGTTCAAAAATTAGTAAACCTGCTCTACTGATATGCAACCTACCCAAAATGACTCATTTTGACATTTAATTATTTCCATGCACACTGGGGACAATATCTTTAGCATATGACCTGATTATAATTAGATCATATTAAAGAATGAAGGCTTGGTGTGTGTAGCAGTGGTTACGGCACCGGCACATACATACACCAAGGCTGGCAGGTTCGAACCCAGCCCTGGGCCAGCTAAGCAACAATGACACCTGCAACAAAAAATAGCCATGCATTGTGGTGGGTGCCTGTAGTCCCAGCTACTTGGGAGGCTGAGATAAGAGAATCACTTAAGCCCAAGAGTTCCTATGAGCTGTGATACCATGGCACTCTACCTCAGGTGACGTAGTAAGACTCTGTCTCAAAAAAAAGAAATGGATGAAAATGTCCTCTTAACAGGTAAGAAGAATACCAAGATTTTAAGTGGAAGCCTGGCAGACTTCTATAGAAACCAAGCTTAAGTGAGACGGCAGGATAAACTGCTCATGGCTGCAATCTATAAATGCCAGGACTGAGTTGTCTATTCATCAAATATAGTTGACTAATCAAGGTTCAATTTATGTAAGTTGAACCTACAATTGTTATAATTTGAGTTTGACCATATTGCAAAAAATAAATAAATAATTTGCCTCTGAAGATGTAATGTGTCTTGTTTTCTATTATAAGGAAGCTAACAGCATGAAACCTAACATTTCCTTTTTAAGCTTTAACTGTCAAAAACTTTAGAGCAATCTTTGCTTCCCAAGTGTTTGATTTTGTTCTGTTCATGTGCTTGAGAAGACTCCCTCTAGCTTCCTTCACACAATCTGTGTTCTCGTGTCTCCTTAAATGACTTAGCTGGCATGGTCCGAACATGTGGTCTCCTTGAGTCCTTTTGGAAATAAGTAAAAAGGACAGCCCCCGACAAAAGGAGAAAGGGAGGAGAGACAGGAAGGAGGGAGACAGCAGGGAGAAGGCGGGAGCTGTGCAGACACCTGCACACCTGTACTCGGAACCGCCATCGCTCTGCCGTTCTGCTGGGGCACAGCACTACTTTTCCAAAATAGGTACACTTCAGCAATGTTCTGTGATTTTAAAAGTCAAGGCAGTGACAATTCTATGTAACTTACAAGAATAATAATGATAATAAAAGATTGTTGAATGTTTTTATGGCCAAGGTACTATACTAATTGCTTATTTATTGCTCACAATAACCCACAATGCAGATTTTATTAGTATTAACTATTAAGTTATTATTTATTATCACCATTTTACTAATGAAGAAACTGAAGCTTAGAATGGTTTTGTATCGAGTGCGTGGTATGACTGGGATTCAGACTGCTGACTTCCAAGTGTGTGCCTTTCGTGAGGGTGCTCTCTTCACTGTTAAATAGAAGTTGCATTGTCAGTCTTAGGTATATTTCTGGAGTAAATAACTGACATTATGTTTCATGCAAACTAGGCACAGGACAACCAGCGTAAATAAAATAGAACTGGACAGAACAGGGAGCTGCCCCATGATCTCTTGAAGTGCCCTGGATTCATAACTAGCTGCAAGACAGAAATGCAGTTCTGATGCCTGGGGCCCAGCTCTTCCTCTTCTGCTGATTAAACATGGGTGACACTGACTTCAGCACTCACCTCCTCTGGGAATCAGTTTCCTCATCTATAAAATAATGAGAAAGAGTCTAGAACACCCCAGTACCCTGTGACTCTACTGCCCAAACCCAGGCTATTCCAGCCTCCTGTCAGCACACTCCCAGCTCCAGGATGGCCAGAGAATCACATGTAGAGGGACACCTGCTATGTCTCAGAGTGGAAGCAACCTGTAGAGTCCAGGGTTCCAACTAGTAAATACAGACAGATCCTCCTCCAACTCGCTGGACAAACTCTAAGTACCTGGATCAGATAAAAGACTCAGAAGTAAGTAGTCACCTGATGTCCCTGCTACTCAGAGGAAACCCACCACACTGATGTAACTTAGAAAAGTCTGAAAATTAAATTTCTCCCTATAACTTCACCACTTACTAGCATTGGAAGCTAATAAAATAAAACAAAACTGCCAACAATGCCATTAGGATAACTTAGAAACGAAGCCAGTTAGTAGTCACACTGTGGGATGGGACAGTCAATCACCTTAATAGAGAGGACACTTAAAAGAAGTTTTAGGAATACATTTGTCCACCTTCTTTTGGCCTCACCCTCCAAGGAAAGAGAAATGGGCAAGGTCAAGATCAGATTTAAATAAAGCCTTAAAGGGCAGAAAGTGTGTGCTTTTCTTCACTCCTCCCCCTCCTTCCCGATGCCCCATTTTCCCAGGTCTCTGGGGCCCAGTTTCTTTCATGCCCTTCCTGACCTGTGCTCTGTGTCCAGTCACCCCCAGACCTGAGCTCTTGTCCACCTGTCCATCTCTGATCCCTTCATTGCCCTTCACGAGCAAGTTTACTCAGTTGCTGTGTGATCTGATCTAAGCTAAAACTCATAACTAGAGAATGAGACCTTTGCATTTTTTAGACAATGGAAATTCCAGACAAGATGACTGTGAACTGGGGGGGCAGAGGCTCTTATGACCCTCTGTATCATCCCCGTGTACCTGTGGGTAGCACAAATCAAATTCCCCCTTAAGAAAAAGATGGGGGTGAGGATGAGAGGCAGTGAGATACCTCAGGAGAATTTAAAGTCTGGGATCAGCAGCACTGACCCTTTTGGGCTTTACCCAAAGCAGGAAATTGCTGCGCTGCTCCCGGCTTCCCCACACCGGTGCCAGGCAGTTGGCCAGCTCGCTAACCCCTTCCCTGGCCTCTCCCTGGCTTCGCACAGACGGCACAATCAGTGCTACCTTGGCCCCACCGTAACCCTGCAAGCTTGAGAAAAGTTGGCAAAGGCGGCCCAACCCCTGCTATTTAAAGCTATAAGCAGCTACTGTGGTGGAGATGAGCTGCTCCAGCCGCAGAGGAGGCTGAGCAGGGAGCGTTTCACTTACCCTAATGAAATTCACTCACCTGCTGAAGTCAGGCACCCAGATTTGAGAGAAAACAGCTCAGTTCCATTTATTAGTTATTAGTACTCACCTATCTGTCCCATCCAGCAATCTTTTTCATAGTTACATTTCTTGATCACAAATCTTACAATTCAATTTTCAGACTCAAAATATACTAATGAATGTATAAGGAGTCTCACATTTACTGAAATGCCTTTAATGGTGGTATTGTTTAGTTTTTTGTTTTCTTAGTTCAAAAAATTAAGGGGGTACAGGTGTTTTTGTTAAATTAAATACCAACACAGACACACATACAGTGCACAACAAAACACCACACGGACTTGCTCGTGTAAGCATGCACATGCATGCCTCCACATACCCCATACACACAGGGAACCCCACAGAACCAGGGGGACAGTCACACACGTCTGTGCCTGAACAGACTGCCCCAGCTACCTGTGACATTAGGAACAGCTGCTGAGAACCAGGGTAACATAATGATCAAAATCACAGTTTCTGGATGCAGGTATCAGGGTCGTCAGTGAAACACAGAACAAGATACTCACTCTTCCTAATCTAGAAATGAGAATTGTTGACAGGATTAAGATGATTCCCATGAAGAACAGACCTGTACCTGGCCCACCATATTTAGTGCTCTTAAATTTTAACTAGAATTAGCATTATGATGAAATATCTATGATAGCTCAAAAATAGCACTGGAGCAGATTAGTTTTCTTCTAAAACTCAGACTTTATTTCAGCCAACCCTGATAATCTGACTTCATGGCCTCCTTGTCCTCTCACGTCCTGAAATGTGCTGGACAGGCACCTTCTCTAGGAAGCTTCTATTCATTCTTAAAACCTCTGTTCAACTAAAATGTTCCCTGACTCTCACCCTAGGTCAGGTGACTTTGTCACTTATTTCCTAAAATGGTATCCCTTTCCTTTAGACCATTTATGCACATTCATAGTTATTTACTCATTTGGACAATTTCTTACAAAGCAATGCCCACATCTCCCACTCCATCTGTGCCCACGGGGCAGATTACTGTACCTGCTTTGCTCATCATGCACCCACAGCACTCAAAGTACCAGGCACACAGCCGGTGCTCAATAACGACTCACTGAATGAATCCGTGAGTCAGCCAAGTTCTATCCAGATGTCAGCTCATCTGTTTACACCCTCCCAAGAAGCAGGGAGAGTGAGAATTCAGTCACAGGAGTAGAAAGAATCCTAGGAGAGACCCAGCAAGACAAAAGTTGGAAAAACTAATACTTGTTTAAACTAAGTCAAGCAATCCAAGAACCTGAAGCAGTATGGCTTTCTGTACTTGGCCGAAAGGCTTTATAACATTCCATTAAAGAGGAAGCATAAAAGAAATGGCTCCGGGCAGCAGCGGGGAAGGAAGGCCTACACGCAGAGGGAGCACTCATCCCACCCGGCCCCGGGAACCTGTGGGAGCAGATCACAGAGCCACCGAATCTGCGTTCTGTGTCTTCGCTCATTCATTAGGGAACTCAGCAGGCGGCCTCCGCGCCCCTACGCCAGGAGACACAGTCCCTGGTTTGGGATACCAGAGTGAGCACTGAGGAGTCTCATGGAGTCTCCAGTGTAGCACAGAGAAAGGGAAAAGGTAGTAAACGATCACCATCGTGATCAGCATGGGAGAACTACGGCAGAATAGACGGCAGGCCGCACATACCAGTCCGGAGCACACCCCAAGTCAGACAGGACAGCCCGGGTGGAGCGCAGAGGGTCCCGGAAGAGGGGTCTGTGGAGTGCAGGGAAAGAGGGCCGTGTGGAGCGCAGAGACAGGGAAGAGGGGCCGTGTGGAGCGCAGAGACAGGGAAGTGGGGCCTGTAGAGCACAGAGATAGGGAAAAGGGGCCGTGTGGAGCACAGAGACAGGGAAGCGGGGCCATGTGGAGCACAGAGACAGGGAAGTGGGCCCTGTGGAGCGCAGAGACAGGGAAGTGGGGCCGTGTGGAGCACAGAGACAGGGAAGCGGGGCCATGTGGAGCGCACAGACAGGCAAGAGGGCCGTGTGGAGCGCACAGACAGGGAAGTGGGGCCTGTAG
>CAUYQV010183849.1:0-16145 GCA_963574575.1 Galagoides demidoff
CTGCAACCAAAAAATGGCCAGGCGTTGTGGCGGGCGCCTGTGGTCCCAGCTACTTGGGAGGCAGAGGCAGGAGACTCGCTTGAGCCCAGGAGTTGGAGGTTGCTATGAGCTGTGATGCCATGGCACTCTACCCAGGGGGGAGCTTGAGGCTCTGTCTCAAAAAAAAAAAAAAAAAAACAAAGTCACAAAGACTTAGGTCTTAATTCTTTGTACCCTAAAATTAACCTGAAACAGTCAATTTAGGCCTTTGTTTTCTTTGAAGAGTTTCATAATTTTAGCTCTTTTAGTCTTCAATCCATTTTTTATTTTATTCTTTTATACAGGGGGAGGTAGGGGTCAGACTCCTTTCGTTTGCATGTGATACCCAGTTCTAGCACCATTTGTCCTGAAGTCCATTTCTTCTCCAATGAGTCTCCCTGACACTAGTGTTAGAAACAGCTTCACCACAAATATAAGGGTTTATTTCTGGGCTGTCTCTTGTATCGATATATGCCTGTGTTTATGACAGACCACACTGTCCTGATTATTGGAGCTTTAGTAGGTTTTGAAGTTGGGAAGTCCTCTAACTTGATGCCTCTCATGCAAAATTGTTTTGGCTGTTCTTTATCACTTGCGTTTCCATGTGAATTTTAGGATCAGCTGGGGGGCTGATAAGGATTGTGTTGAATCTATAGGTCAGTTTGGGTGATGTTGCACATTCTTCCCTTTTTAAATTTCTGGCTTATAAGGAAAATAGGTCTATTTCTAGAAGTCTCAAAAAATACAAAATCTCTAATTATGTCTCAGATTTTAGGCAACATGTTCAGTAAAATGTTCTAGCATTTCATACATGTCTTGAAGTGGTTGTTGTTCCTTTCACATTTAAAAACATAATCATCGACCTTATTTAAGTGCAGTGATTACCTGATTGGGGGCTAAAGATGCCATGTGGGCTTTGCTTACCAATTTTTTTTTTTTTTGAGGCAGAGCCTCCAGCTGTCCCCCTGGGTGTGCCATGGCATCACAGCTCACAGCAACCTCCAGCTCCTGGGCTCAAGCGAGTCTCCTGCCTCCGCTTCCCAAGTAGCTGGGACCACAGGCGCCCACCACAATGCCTGGCTATTTTTTTGGTTGCAGCCATCATTGTTGTTTGACAGGCCTGGGCTGGATTCAAACCCACCACCTTAGGTGTATGTGGCTGGCACCTTAGCCACTTGAGCCATAGGCGCTGAGCCTGCTTACCAATTTTTAATCTTTCAGTGAGTATGTTTCAGACACACATTTTTTATCACGTAAGTTACATTTTGAGTTTGTCATTTTTTTAATTTCTTTATAAAATAGAATACAATCCTACTGTGAAATAATTGGAGAAACACACACACACTCCTGTTTATGCAGTGGAGGCAGCACTGATGAGTAAGTTTTGGCCAGCCAAGCCTGCCCTCCAGCAGCAGACCAGCATGTTCCTTCATAGCCAGTGAACAGGGTCTCAGTGGAAATAGTCCATGGTGTTGAGAAATGAAGTATCCTTGTACAGAAGATGGCTTTTAGAACATCATGCCTGCCTTGGCTATGATCTCAATGCCCAAAACCACTCCATCTTCTTTACTTAGCTCTCCTCTGTCCTCTAGCAAGACACACTGGATGCAGATATCCACATAGAGACAGAGGACCAGGGCATGTATAAGTACATGTCCTCCCAGCATCTCTTCAAGCTCTTGGACTGCTTGCAGGAGTCCCATTCGTTCTCAAAAGCCTTCAACTCCAATTATGAGCAGCGGACTGTCCTCTGGCGGGCAGGTAAGGCTACCATACTGGTCACCATCCTACAACATGCATAAAAGCCTTTGTAAAATGCCTCAGATTTTAAGCAAAGCTGCAATAATTTATCAGATACTTTCATGCTTGAGGGAGAAAGAAGAGAAATGTTACATAGATTTTATCCCAGGATTAGGGATACTACCTGGCACATAGTAGATTCTCATTAAGAATTTGCAAGGGCCATTTGCTGTGGCTCACGCCTCTAACCCTAGCACTCTGGGAGGCTGAGGCAGGTGGAATGCCAGAGCTCAAGAGTTCAAGACCAGCCTGAGCAAGCCAGGCACTGTGGCGGGCGCCTGTAGTCCCAGCTGCTTGGGAAGCTGAGGCAAGGGGATTGCTTGAGCCCAAGAGTTTGAGATTGTTGTAAGCTATGACATCATAGCACTCAACCCCAGGGTGATAGAGTAAGATTTTGTCTCAAAAAACAAAAAAAAGAGGGTGGCGCCTGTGGCTCAAAGGAGTAGGGCGCTGACCCCATATGCCAGAGGTGGTGGGTTCAAGCCCAATTCTGGCCAAAAAAAAAGAATTTGAAAAAGGCAGATTTAAAGTTAGATAATTGAGAGAATTGCTTGAGCCCAAGAGTTTGAGATTGATATGAACTATATACCACGACACTCTACTAAAGGTGACAAGTGACACTCTGTCTCAAAAAATAAATAAATAAGGGCAGCATCTATGGCTCAAAAGAATAGGGCACTGGCCCCATATGCCAGAGGTGGTGAGTTCAAACCCAGCCCTAGCCAAAAACTGCAAAAAATAAAGTTAGATAATTAAATAATTGATCTAATGAGTCATGATATTTTACATTAAATTCAAAGTTAAATATTATCAAAACTTTGACAGTTTAGGAGAAACAGAAAGCATTCGTGAATGTTCTCAGGTTTTTAGAGGATCTCTTACCCTCTAAAGTATAAAGGTAAGTATATTATATTTTTTCAGGGGTGGTAGTAGGATTCTCATTATTACCATTACTTAAATTTTCTCCCCAAATTCCTTTTTAACCCACAATTAAAGAATATTATTTTTTTCTGTGGTTTTAAAATATCCAGATAATATATGTCCTTGCCTATATTAAGGTTTTGCTTACAAGAGTGGTTTGCGTATCTCTTTATCTGATTAGTACAAGCTTTGCTTTAAGAACATGTATTCCTATATGTGCTTTATAGAGAAAAGATCTTGCAACTTAGAAAAATGCTAGATAGTCCTTCAGTGCAACTGGGAAATAAAAATACTAGAATTCTTTTTTTTTTTTTTGTAGTTTTTGGCCAGGGCTATGTTCAAACCTGCCACCTCCAGCATATGGGGTCGGCGCCCTACTCCTTTGAGCCACAGGAGTCGCCCAAAAAATACTAGAATTCTTAAGAGCTATTACTTCTTTTTTGGAGGCAGAGCCTCAAGCTGTTCTCTTGGGTAGAGTGCCCTGGCATCACAGCTCATAGTAACCTCCAGCTCTTAGGCTTAAGCGATTCTCTTGCCTGAGCCTCCCAAGTAGCTGGGACTACAGATGTCCACCACAATGCCTGGCTATTATTTTGGTTGTAGTTGTCATTGTTGTTTGGTGGGCCTGGGCTGGATTCAAACCCGCCAGCTCTGGTATATGTGGCTGATGACCTAGCTGCTTAAGCTACAGGCGCCATGCCGAGAGCTATTACATTTGAGGAGATGAAAGTAATAGCTTTCACCAGCTTATGAGCAAAGTCTAAATAGAGAACAGCTCAGTTCATCTCTGAGGAAAGAGAGTGTCTTAATATAGAGGATAACTTTTGGAGAGTCATGACTGCCTTTGTCTGATGTTGCAATAGAGTTTAAGAACAGGAGTTATTTCAATATTTTCTAAAGTAACTAGAGAACTAGTTCCCACACAGTTTCTCAGCATTATCCTAGAAATGTGCTCTATTGATATTACTTTGTGATCTATAGGCTTTAAAGGCAAATCTAAACCCAATCTTCTAAAACAAGAAACTAGCAGCCTGGCCTGTTGTTTGAGGATTCTGTTTCGAATGTATGTCGATGAGAACCGCAGGGATTCCTGGGAGGAAATACAGAAGCGACTTCTAACGTAAGTTTGAAGATTTCATGTCTGTCATATAAACAATGTTTCACAATACTGTGAAAAGTAGAAAAATGCCTACATGCTAACACCACAGACATTTTCCTTTTCACTTTTTTCCTTTTATTTGGTGGTTCTTCCATTTCACTTTTCTTAATGCCTGGAAGAGGGCAGGACCTCCTCTGTTTCACTCATAAACCCTCCTTAAGGCACAGAAATGTGAGCACTGAAAAGTAGTCTGACCTAAAGTTGGCAAGCTGGAGGGAAGTCTTGACTCTGGTTAAAGACCCGAGGTCACTGTTCCTCTTGGAACTAGGTCCTGTTTAGAGTTATTGTTAGGTCCCTCATTCCTCTTTCCAAGAAAAGTGTATTAGAGTCACATAGATAACAGAACATACCCGTGTCAGTTACGCAGACATACACCAGCAGGGAGATACTGGTACCCCAGAGAGAAAGCCTCATGCAACTTCCTGGGCATCCAGCATTATGCTGCTGTCTGAGCTTCCTCTTACTCCTTCAGGATTTAAAAACAGTGTCACACAGTGCAGGCAGGTGGGCTATAAGATACACACTTGCCTGCACAGCTAATTGGAGTGTATAGTGACATAAGGAGGTTGGATTATATACTAGTGTTTGTTTCCTTTGACTCAGTAATTCCATTGTTATGGAATCTACCTCAGGAAATATTTTAGAAATAGGAACCAGGATTCCCACCCAGAATATTCATTGCAGACTTATGAAGAGAAAAAATTATAAATAGCTCAACCGTGGAGTGGATTACTAAATTATGGTATGTCCTAAATTTTGGCATATAAGATTGAATGTTTTCAGTCATCAAAAATGAACTTTTGGGTGGCACCTGTGGCTCAAAAGGGTAGGACGCCGGCCCCATATGTCAGAGGTGGCAGGTTCAAACCCAGCCCTGGCCAAAAAAAAAGAACTTTTTGGCCAGGTGTGGTGGCTCATGCCTGTAATCCTAGCACTCTTAGAGGCTGAGACGGGTGGATTGCTTGAGTTCACAAGTTCAAGACCAGCCTGAGCAAAAGCAAGACCCTGTCTTTACTACAGATAGAAAAACTGAGTCAAGAGAATTGCTTGAGCCCAGGAGTTGGAGGTTGCTGTAAGCTATGATTCCATGTTACTCTACCCAGGGTGATAGCTTGAGACTCTGTCTCTGGGGAAAAAAAAAATTTTTTTTGTTTTATTATTTTAATTTTTTTATTATTTTAAAAAAATAATTTTTCTTTACATGGTAACATGTTTATACTAAATTTTACCAAAAGGGGGGAATAATACACAACTATTTACTTGGGGTTTTAAACAATTTTTTTGAATTTTTTTTTCTTACAGACAGAGTATCAGTATATTACTTAATTAAAAGGGATACCAATGGGTCATTACAACTTAAGCCCAAAAGTGCATTACTTACATGGTCTCATAAAACTTCTATAAAGGAGATACACAAATGTCAAGTTTTGGGCATAATATGCCTTTTAAAAAGCATTTGTGATTATGAGGCGAGAATGGCAGACTGTTTTTTGTAGAGTTTTTTTTAAGAGACAAGTTCTCTGGGTAGCGCCTGTGGCTCAGTGGGTAGGGTACCAGCCCCATATACTGAGGATGGTGGGTTCAAACCCAGCCCCAGCCAGCTAAAACAGCAGTGGCAACTGCAACAAAAATAGCCGGGCATTATGGCAGGCGTCTATAGTCCCACCTTCTCAGGTTGAGGGCAAGACAATCACGTAAGCCCAAGATTTGGAGGTTGCTATGAGCTGTGACGCCACGACACTCTACTGAGGGCAACATAGTGAGATTCTGTCTCAAAAAAAAAAAAAGAGAGAGAGAGAGACAAGTTCTCACTCTGTCTCAGGGCTAGAGTGTAATGGTGCAATAACTCACTGCAAACTCAAACTCCTAGGGTTCAAGCAATCCTAATAGCTAGGATTACAGGTACATGCCCCCAAACCTGGCTTTTTTTTTTTTTAAGAGATAGGGTTTCTGTGATGTCGCCTGTGCTTATCTTGAACTCCTAGCCTAGCCTCAGCCAATCCTTCTGTTTCAGCCTCCTACCCCTTCGGCTTCTTACCCCTATAAAGAATGGCTGTTATATAATTAACTGTGAATAAAAAGCTCTTCTTGTGCTAATTGTGCTGCAGTCATTGAGCCCAGCCCTAGCCATATGCCAGGCCTGAGCTAAGCTATCTTTTTTTCTTTTTTTTTTTTTTTTTTTTTTTTTGAGACGGAGACTCAAGCTGTCCCCTGGGTAGAGGGCCATGACATCACAGCTCATAGCAACCTCCAACTCCTGGGCTCAAGCAAGTCTCCTGCCTCCGCCTCCCAAGTAGCTGGGACCACAGGCGCCTGCCACAACGCCCGACCATTTTTGGTTGCAGCCATCGTTGTTTGGCGGGCCCGGGCTGGGGATTCGAACCCACCACCTTAGGTGTACATGGCTGGCGCCTTAGCTGATTGAGCTACAGGCGCCACCATCCCCCCCATATTGTATATTTGAAAATTGCTGAGAAAGTAGATTTTAAGTGTTCTCGCTATAAAAAAAAGTATGTGAAGTAATGCATATGTTGATTAGCTTAATTTAGCCATTACACAATGTATACATATGTTAAATCATGTACGTGACAAATATATAAATTTTCATTTGTCAGTTTAAGAAAACTCAAAAAGAAAAGTATCTCTTGAAGGAATTAGATTGAGAGGAACAGTGACAATTAAAGTGTTAAGAATAACCATTAACTCAGAACTATAGTCCTCATTCATTTAAAAATAAGATTGATAAAAATCTTTTTAAAAGAAAAGTAGCTGGCTCGGCGCCTGTGGCTCAGTCGGCTAAGGTGCCAGCCACGTACACCTAAGGTGGCGGGTTCGAATCCCCAGCCCAGCCCGGCAAACAACAACGATGGCTGCAACCAAAAAAAAAATGGCCGGGTGTTGTGGCGGGCGCCTGTGGTCCCGGCTACTTGGGAGGCTGAGGCGGGAGACTTGCTTGAGCCCAGGAGTTGGAGGTTGCTGTGAGCTGTGAGGTCATAGCACTCTACCCTGGGGGATAGCTTGAGGCTTCGTCTCAAAAAAAAAGAAAAGAAAAGTAGCTGTAATCCCAGTCACTTAGGAGGCTGAGGTGGGAAGATTGTTTGAGCCTAGGGGTGAGGCTACGTGAGCTGTGTTTATGTCACTGCACTTCTAGCCTGGGCAATGAAGCAAAAACCCCCCTCAGTTTAGGGACCCAAGCTAAAGGGTATAGAATCCCCTGCTAGTCCTCTCCCTCTTCACTCTCCCTCTGGCTGCTTGTGGACCCCCAGAGTGCCCTTAAACTGACGTAGAAAATGGCAGGGATTCCAGGGCCAGGATGGTGACTCATGCCTATAATCTCAGTACCCTGGAAGGCCTGGGTTGGTGGATTGATTGAGCTCAGGAGTTCAATACCAGCCTGAGCAAGAGTGAGACTGCATCTCTAAAAATAGCCAGGCGTTATCCCTGTAATCCCAGCTACTCAGAAGGTAAGGGGATTGCTTAAGCCCAAGAATCTGAGGTTGCTGTGAGCTATGACACCACAGCAGTTTACCAAGGGCAACACAGTGAGACTCTGTCTCAAACAAACAAAAAGAAAATGGTAAGGATTCCTTTAGTATGGGCCCCTAAATTACTATATGGAGCAGAGAGCTCCCTCCCATCTCACCCGTGTAGCAAACTGGACTTTCTGTGACCAAGAATTAGACATCTATTGTACAGGGTATCCATAAAGTTCATGTGCAATTTTCTATGTTAAACTATTTTAAATTGCAGGCAGCGCCTATGGCTCAGTGAGTAGGACACCAGCCCCATATACCAAGGGTGGTGGGTTCAGGCCCAGCCCCGGCCAAACTGCAACAAAAAAATAGCCGGGCGGTGTGGCAGGTGCCTGTAGTCCCAGCTACTCAGGAGGCTGAGGCAAGAGAATCGCTTGAGCCCAGGAGTTGGAGGTTGCAGTGAGCTGTGTGACACCATGGCACTCTATCGAGGGCAACAGAGTGAGGCTCTGTCTCCACCAAAAAAAAACTGGTTTAAATTGCACACGAACTTTATGTCCACCCTGTATAATTCCACTGTGATTTGGGATTCACATGGCAGAGTAACTGGTCCTTCCTCTAGGAGCCTCTGCCAGGCTTCCCACCTTGAAATCCTTTGTCTGAGTCAGCAGATGGTGTGTACACTAGCCAGCTGCTCAAAATATCTATTCGAATGAAATGATATGCTTGAGAACTGGGAAAATTAACATAGGATAGGTTCACACATACCTACTGTGTCCATTGTGAGATGGACTGTAACCCGAATGCCTATGTCCCTCGTCATCCAAACCCCATCTAACTAATGAACTATGGAGACATCAAAGTGCCTGGGAAGTGGCATCAGCTTAGAGATGGTGTCAAATGATTTGTTGCCTGGGGTGTCCTTTCCTCTAGAGCATGGCCATCCTGGCCAGAAGCTGCACCTCCCTTCAGTATAGCCTCTGGTACTTCCGCCAGACCCAACAGAGGGCTCCCTGTCTGGAATGACTCACATCCAGGAATTGCAAGAGGAATTTCAACACCTCTGCACTGTGACCAAGTCCAGGCCATATTCCCGAGACCCAGGGTTTTTCCACCACCACGTCTACCTCTTCACCCCTGTGCTGCCCTCTGCTTTTGTCCTAGAGGGTGACAACATGGAAAATAAGCCAGGGTTCTCTGTGGCCACACCACTCAGCTGGTCCATCCTGATGAGTTCACCTGCCTGGCTAGCCATGTGGCCTCTGCCCCGCCAGATCTCTTTACTCTGGTTCTTAGCAGCTCTGCCCTTTCATCCCCACCCAATTTCTGCCAGCCCCTCCAGAGCCTCTTGGGGTGTTGTCAGTCCCTCCCTACTCCACAATACACTCTTGATGTCTTGGTGAGAGGTGTCCTTCAGGCCCTCTCACACAACAGCTAAGGGACAACTGAGTTGGTAGAGCACTATGCATTCCTGGATGCCTTATTCTCCATTAAACGGAGAAGTTTCCAGTATTTCACTTCATTCCTGTAGGCTTCATGAGCCCTGGTTATAATGACCAGAACACAAACAGTACCCTCTCAGGCAGCCCCTTAGCATCCCCCCAGCCCTGATCCAAAATTTGTCATTTCTACCTTGATTTAGGACTATCTTCCTCTAATACCCATTCCTCTCAACTACGCTGAATGGGATTTGCAAAATGGTACAATTGTTTGGGTGTTCTCTTCCTAGGTTTACTTTTTTTTTTTTTTTTTTTGGAGACAGAGCTTCAAGCTGTCACCCCCAGGGTAGAGTGCTGTGGCATCACAGCTCACAGCAACCTCCAACTCCTGGGGTCAAGCAATTCTCCTGCCTCAGCCTCCCAAGTAGCTGGGACTACCGGTGCCTGCCACAATGCCTGGCTATCTTTTGGTTGCAGCTGAATTCAAAACTGCCAGCTCAGGTGTATATGGCTGGTGCCTTAGCCACTTGAGCCACAGGCACCAAGTCCCAATGTCATTTTCTATTTATAGTGGATTAAAATAAAATATGAAGCCCCTCAGCTGATTGATTGGGTCCTTCTTGGTCAAGAGGACCCCAGAAATACCCTAAAACTGAGTTGCCTTTTTAGGCCTCCCTTACCTTTTGGAGATGTACTTTGTAACTTATCACCAGGCCTATGGCCATATAAGACAAAGCTTAAACTACACCTGTAGGTCATCAATTTACTTAACAGATCTTTTGAGTCTGAGTCTATTTCAGGTAGCTCATCTCTGATTAACATACTTCCTTAACTTAAAACACTCCAAGCCTAATTTAGACAAAGCTTCATTTCTTTTTCTTTTTTTTTAAGGCCCCTGGGGGGGCTGGGAGGGATGGGCAGGACAGGTGGGCAGTGGCCACTTTCCCGATGCTCCTGATGGGTCAGTGTCGTGGGAAGGAGCTGGGGTTCTGGGCTCCTGTGGTGCGCTGGCTGCTCAGGCCACCATAATCCAGCTCCCAGCTCCTAGGTAGGCAGGGGAGGTGGAAAGACTTGTGGCCCGAAGCTTCATTTCTTTAACCAATTACAAATTAAAGAATCTCTTTTTTTTTTTTTTTTTGAGACAGAGCCTCAAGCTATCCCCCTGGGTAGAGTGCTGCGGCATCACAGCTCATAGCAACCTCCAACTCCTGGGCTCAAGTGAGTCTCCTGCCTCAGCCTCCCAAGTAGCTGGGACTACAGGTGCCCGCCACAATACCCGGCTATTTTTTGGTTGCAGCTGTCATTGTTGTTTGGCGGCCCAGGCTGGATTTGAACCCACTACCTTAGGTGTATGTGGCTGGTGCCTTAGCCGCTTGAGCCACAAGCACCGAGCCAGCAAGTGGGAATTTATAGCCAAGGAGCAGGGTAGGGTCAGGGGATGGAAAATCAGTGACCAACCTCACCTGGGGTGCTGGAGGACAAGGAACCTGACCAGACATGAAGAGTGGTGGGATATGGAGGGTGCAGGATTCTTGCTAAAACAGTATTTACAAAAAAAGTGCACAGATACCCTAGGAGGAGGCTCTGGGTATCTACAGACATCTACTACAGTCTGGTCAGGCAGAGTCTATAAGTGCCTCTTACGGTATGTCACACCAGGCCACAGTGCTCCTGGGCAGAGCCTTTCTCATCTGTGCAGAACCTCTCTTGACTTCTAAGAGCTGCACCCTGTTCTCTGGGCTCCTACTGCCTCCCTCTCCATCCCAGGGTTTCATGAGAAGCTCCCAGTCAGTACCTGTCACTTTGGTGAGAGCAAGCATCCCCCTAGCTGGGACCGCAGAGCCCTCTGGGATAGGAACTAACCATACTTCCTCGGGGTGGTTGAGGGAGAAGAAATGAAGCCTGGATGGGCAAGAGGAGTGCCCCACAGGTGCCTTAGGTCTCCAGGTCAGCAAGTCCCACAAACTGCTGCAGAATTACTCCACGTGAGTCACGAGTGCCATTGAAGCAGCTTAACCATCATCCCACCCTGCCCATGCAGAGGCCTCTTCCTTTCCTAGTCCAAGGTGGAGAGAAACAAGGCTGGTACCCCTCATCACAAGGCTGACTGTGGGCATTAATCCCAAATTAGCAAAGCCCCAGGCATCCAGAGCCACTTCCCAAACCTCAGCAGGCTGCCTCCAACTGGGGCTCTGTCAATACAGAAAAAGAACTCACATCTCCAAAAGGCAGGATACCCTGTAGAGCTCAGCTTTGAACAAACAGAACTGGCAGTGCACCACCCCTCCCCCAGGCCTGCAGGTCAGGGCTGGGCCCAGACCTCTGTCAAGTGGGCACAAACTTGAGCAGGCCCCCAGAGCCCAGGGAAAAGTGCCAATGTCTGCATGACATTACAACCCCAGGCAGGCTCTTTCTGAGAATAATGGCAGGTTCTAGGGTAGTTTCCAGCTTGTAGTTCAAAGAGAAGCAAATGCTTTTTGGTTGTTTCTTTTTAAACTCCAATTCACAGCGCCAACCAGCTGTGATGGCTCCAATTACAGGTTCAAAGATTTCTGGGCCACAGGAAAGCTTTCTGTCCTGGCTCTAGATGGAAACGCTGGCACCCCCACCCCCATGCACAGTCACAGAAACCATGCTGGTATATGACATTGGGAAGACAGCCCCTCTGCTCCCTATGAGGTCAGCAGTCCCTTGGGCTCAGCCCAACCCCACCCCACCTCTGGGAGTCCCTGCCCTTCAGACTTTGCTTCTACGTGGCCCCTGGTTTTGGAACTTTCATATTTCATCAGGAAAATGCGAGCTCCCCACAGCCAGAGCTGGGCCTCAGTGGAATTTGAGTCCTGACTGCATACCCTGGTCCCAGAGGCCCTTCCAGAGCCCTGTCCACCTTTCCACTGGCACCAGGGGCAGTGACCCAGGGACACCAAATGTTGGAGGGCCTAATGTGGCCCCACATGAATAACCCCTCCTCCTAAGACAAAGGACACAAAGGACCTAGTTAGTCCTACTCCCTAAACTCACCAAAGCCCTCCCTGCAAGTTGTGGAATTTGCCCACCCCTTATAGCCCCATACAAAAGGGATCTCTAACTGCTCCGCAGGCATAGACACCATTTTTGCCCTGCCCAGGTTAGTTGCTGCCCCTTTCAATAAACCTGGCCTGAATATCTTCAGTCTGGTCACCACTGAGACACCTTTCATCCTCCCCATTAGGAAGCCCAGGTCCTACTTTTCCTGGGACTAGGTGTCCCAGATGGGTGCCCTGAGCTTGTGGAGCTCTGAGTCGGGGAGCCACTCTGGGTCTTCTTGGGGAAACCCAGCCCAGAGGAATTGTCCAAGACAGGAGCTGCTAGGGAATGCTAGGTGGGGGGCAGGGACTCCACTGACCTCAAGGTGTTTGGCCACAAGTAAAATGCCCAGCTACCCACCCTCTGGGGTCCTCTCTCCTACACTAAATACATTTGTCATTTCTACTTGACAGTTAAACTGGAAACTGTAGAGGCCAAGGGAAAACCTCTTCACCCTATGAAGATTGGCTGAAAATCAACTGATGAGACAGATTAATAAGGGAAAGGGCATATGAATTTATATTAATTTATTTATTTCAAGACAGAGTCTCACTTTGTCACCCTGGGTATAGGGCTGTGCTGTCACAGCTCACAGCAACCTCAAACTCTTGGGCTTATGCAATTCTTTTGCCTCAGCCTCCCAGGTAGCTGGGACTACCGGCACTCACCACAACACCGAGCTATTTTTGTTGTTGTTATCATAGTTGTCATTGTTGTTTAGCAGGCCCAGGCCAGGTTCAAACCCACCAGCCTTGGTATAGCACCCTAAGCACTGAGCTACAGGGTGCCAAGCCACAGCTCTATTTAGAGACTCTCTTGCTCTTGCCCAGGCTGGTCTCCAACTCCTGGGCTCAAGTGATCCGCCCACCTCAGCCTCCCAAAATGTTGGGATTATAGTTCTGAACCACTGTGCCCAACCCAAAGCATTTTTTTTAGAATAGGAGATCTCTTTAAAAAAATGTTACAGGCTCAGCGCCTGTGGCTCAATCTGCTAAGGCGCCAGCCACGTACACCTAAGGTGGCGGGTTCGAATCCCCAGCCCAGGCCCGCCAAACAACAATGACGGCTGCAACCAAAAAATGGCTAGGCATTGTGGTGGGTGCCTGTGGCCCCAGCTACTTGGGAGGCTGAGGCAGGAGACTTGCTTGAGCCCAGGAGTTGGAGGTTGCTATGAGCTGTGATGCCATGGCACTCTACCCAGGGGGATAGCTTGAGGCTCCGTCTCAAAAAAAAAAAAATGTTACAGGTCTTTCTAATTTAAAAAGTCCATCTTCTGGGGTGGTGCCTGTGGCTCAAAGGGTAGGTCACCAGTCCCATATGCTAGAGGTAGCGGGTTCAAACCCAGCCCTGGCCAAAAACTGCAAAAATAAATAAAAGTCCATCTTCTGGCCACTGACTGCTAGAATCTCCAAAGATAACCCAATCCAAATAAGTCTCTTCATGGAAAGGCCAGGAGGTAATTTTTCAGGTTTGAAGAAGGTGTAGAAGAGGCAGGTCCAATGATATCCCCAAAATTTACTCCCAGGAATAGGCTAAGATAGCAAAAGACTTGTTAAGGATGGAATTTGTGTGTTCAGTATCTCCAGAAACCCACAAATTTGTAGGGGCTTGCCAGTCACAGGCCCACTTATCTGTGATACTGAGAAGGCCCTGCTGGTCTTTGCCAGGTAACAAGGGTTGAGATGACAAAAGCCACTTGTTGATGGGACTTCTTAAGACAAATCCCCTTAGGAGTTTGACATGGGCAGTACCCATAGCTCAGTGGGTAGGGTTCCGGCCACATATACCAAGGCTCTGGTAGGTTTGAACCTGGCCTGGGTCAGCTAAACAACAATGACAATTACAATGAAAAAACAGCTGGCGAGGGTGACATAGTGAGAATCTGTCTCAATAAAAAAAAGCTTAACATGTTCAGAACCAAAAATGTGCTGCTTAAAATCTTACGTGTCTTGGCTTGGCACCCGTAGCTCAGTGAGTAGGGTGCCAGCCACATACACCCAGGCTGGCGGGTTGGAGCCCAGGCCCAGCCTGCTAAACAACAATGACAACTGCAACCAAAAAAAGCCAGGTGTTGTGGCAGGCGTCTGTAGTCCCAGCTCCTTCGGAATCTGAGGCAAGAGAATTGCTTAAGCCCAGAAGTTTAAGGTTGCTGTGAGCTGTGACACCACAGTACTCTACCGAGAGTGACATAGTGAGACTCTGTCTCAAACAACAATAAAAAAAAGAGACATGGTGAGACTGTCTCAAAAAAAAAAAAAAAGGCAGTGCCTGTGGCTCAGTGGGTAGGGGGCTGGCCCCATATATCAAGGGTGGCGGGTTCAAACCCAGCCCTGGCCAGCTAAAACAGCAGTGACAACTGTAACAAAAAAATAGCGGGTGGGGCAACGCCTGTGGCTCAGTGAGTAGGACACCAACCCCATATACTGAGGGTGGTGGGTTCAAACCCGGTCCAGGCCAAACTGCTACAAAAAAATAGCTGGGTGTTGCGGTGGGCACCTGTAGTCCCAGCTACTCAGGAGGCTGAGGCAAGAGGATCGCTTAAGCCCCAAAGAGTTGGAGGTTGCTGTGAGCTGTGATGCCACAGCATTCTACCAAGGGTGACAGAGTGAGACTCTATCTCAAAAAAAAAAAAAAAAATCTTACATGTCTTGGGTTCTCAACCATTTTCCACTGGTCACCAGATAAGACCCAAAAATCACTACCCCTAAATGGCAGAGACCAAAGAGAGAGTGCTACTTGGTTACAGGTCAAGTTCTCAAGGACATAAAGTGAAACAAGAGGGAACTTCATCCAGTTTTATTTTGGGGACCCACAGCAAAGTTTGTCTAAATAGATGCTGATCTGTTCAGAATCGTAATACTGGCTAGTCTTTGAGGCTGGCTTGAACACTGGGTTTGTGAGGGTTTTCGGCCTGTGTTCTACCCTGTGGTATTTTCTTTGTGACAAAACAGCACAAAAATACAAATACAAAGGAAAAGGCTATTTTTGAGGGGACAGGATCAGATAATATGATATTCATACCAAAAAGTACACTAGACTCACTATACCCAAGATTAGTCACATAAATCTCTCCCTCCTATTAGTCAAGATTTTGGAGAGGAAAAAGAGATAGTGATTTTTACTGTGGGCTCCACTGGATTCCACAGAGATCCTGGCTGGTAAGACTTTCTTACCCTTTCTCCAGCTTTTCAGGTCCTTGGGTTCCCTTCATTGCAGCTTCTATAAGAGCAAAGTGGTGTTAGTTTTCCTACCAACTATTCCAAAACTGTAAGGCCAAGGGAAAACTCCTTTAACCTCCAAAGGTTCGTTGAAAATCAACTGACAAAAGGCAGATTAATAAAAGAAAAGGTATACAAATTCATTTACATGCATGGGGCAAACCACAGAGAGATTACCTCAAACCTGTCATGGGGTTCAGAACCTTATATGTCATCTTGGGGTTACAGAAAAATGAGAGCTCATATCATGGCAAACAGGTTATGGAAGGGGAGGAAGGCTTGGCTAGAAAAGGTGATCTTATTATATGGATTAAACCTCACAGGTAGCATCCCTGACAGAGAATAAATGATCAGTGTTTCTTTCAGACCTTTAATAGACTGAGAATCTCAGTTAATCTTTTCTGAAGCAGACAAGGAAAGGCCCTCAGAGAAAGCCTGGATGCTTGGGTGCAGAAAATTTTCTCTACAGATGCAAATCTCCCCAACAAAAGACAGTTTTTTGTTTTTTGGCTTTTTTTTTTAGAGACAGAGTCTCACTTTATTGCCCTTGGTAGAGTGCTGTGGCATCACAGCTCACAGCAACCTCCAACTCCTGAGCTTAGGCGATTCTCTTACCTCAGCCTCCTGAGTAGCTGGGACTACAAGCACCCGCCACAACAACACCTGGCTATTTTTTTGTTGCAGTTTGGCTGGGGTCGGGTTTGAACCCGCCCCCCTTGGTATATGGGGCTGGTGCCCTACTCACTGAGCCACAGGTGCTGCCCAGGTTTTTTTTGGGGGGGGGAGGGAGAGGGTTTTGAGACAGAGCCTCAAGCTGACGCCCTGGGTAGAGTGCTGAGGCATCACAGCTCACAACAACCTCCAACTCCTGGGCTCAAGCGATTCTCCTGCCTCTGCCTCCCACATAGCTGGATTACAGGCACCCAACACAATGCCTGGCTATTTTTTGGTTGCAGCCATCGTTGTTTGGTGGGCCGGGCTGGATTCGAACCTGCTAGCTCAGGTGTATGTGGCTGGTGCCTTAACTGCTTGAGCCACAGGCGCCAAGCCA
>CAUYQV010183850.1:0-21731 GCA_963574575.1 Galagoides demidoff
CCACAATGAAATGGGATCACTTGTTTTTTTCTTATTAATACACATTGATGTTTATTACTTTAAGCCACAAAAGTTTTGTTTTGATGTATAGCTGTATAGACACATTTGTTGCTTTACTGCTTTATTAGGTACAGATGACAAAAATAATATTTTTAAATGCCATGATGAGCCACTCATTATAATATGCTCATCTAAAAAGCCTTAAAGATCTACCCAATTATCTCTTTACTCAACTTATATTGATGCCCTCAGAGTCTGCTGAAGCACGTGTGCATTATCCTACATTAGCTTCCCACTGATGTGTGTTTTGACAAGTCGCATCTCCTGTTTCAATTTTTCAGTTTTCTTCCTTACTATCAGACTCTCATTTGTCATTCCTCAATGCTGTTAATAAACTCTCTCTAATAACCTTTTGCCTGGTACTGAGTTTGCTGCTTTTTACCTGATGCTAGGTTTTTCCTCACAGCTTTAGTGAGGCATAGTTGACAAATAAAAATTAGGTGCATATGTTTACGGTGTACTGCATGATGTTTTGACGTGTGTGTGTGTACATTGGGAAATGATTACCACAGTCAAGCTTAATAACATATCCATCATCTCACATCATCCTAACCGTGTGTGTGTGTGTGGTGAGAACACATATGATCTACTGTTTCAGCAAATTTTGAATATACTACTGTATATTGTTTGGACTTTAACAGAAAGAAGTCTTACTATTTGGACATTATGCTAAGTGCAGTAAGCCAGGCCTGGATAGACAAACATTGCATGTCATTTACATGTGGCATCAAAGGAAACTGAACCCATAGAAACAGTGAATAGAAAGATTGCCAGGGGGCAGCGCCTCTGGCTCAAAGGAGTAGGGCACCAGCCCCACATGCCAGAGGTGGCGGGTTCAAACCCAGCCCCAGCCAGAAACTGCAAAAAGAAAAAAAAAGAAAGACTGCCAGGTAGTAAGTGGTAGGGGAAATGAGGGGATTTTGATCAAATGGTACAAACTTTCAGTTATAAGAGAGCTAAATTCTATAGATCTAATCTATATCATGGTAACTACCTGCTCTTGTTCTGAAAACTGGATAACTTAAGCAGAAAAGGATTACATAAGAAAGAGTAGTTCAAAATAGTACACTGAGTATGTAAGTATACCTCTTCTTTATGGCAAGGGTACATGTCAAATCTGTTAAGAGGGCTTGGCACTCATAGCACAGCAGTTAAGGCGCCAGCCACATGCACTGAGGCTGGCAGGTTCAAACCCAGTCTGGGCCAGCTAAACAATGATGACAACTGCAGCAAAAATAGCTGGGTGTGGTGCCTATAGTCCCAGCTACTTGGGAGGCTGAGGTCAGAGAATCACTTAAGCCCAGGAGTTTGAGGTTCCTGTGATCTGTGACACCATGGCACTCTACCAAGGGTGACATAGAGAGATGCTGTCTCAAAAAAACAAACAAACAAACAAACCTCTATGAAGAGTAGAATATAAATGTCTTAACACAATAATGAAGTAAATGAGGTGAAGGCTATGGTAAACAGTTTGATGTAATCATTCCAAATTGTATATAAAATCAGCACATTGTACCCCATAAGGGTGTTAATGTACACAGTTATGATTTAATAAAACAATTAAGATAAAAAATAAAATGAAAAAGAAAGAAAGATATGCTATCTATGTGCACTGCAAGAATGTAAGGCATTTTATAACGAGTTTATCTAAAGTTAAAAATTCCTGATAGAGAAAAAACTGGAGTATCTTGGTTCATATGTTCTTCCCTGCGATGCTGGAGCAGTGATGGAGGATTTGTGATATAGAGACCGTTAGAATCTTGTGGTTTGTGGTAAGGTTAATTCCTAAAAGAAAGGTAAGATAGACAGACACAAACAAAACATGTTCAAGATGCTGACACTCGCCACAGGGAGACCTTCTCCCCACCATCCTTGTCATTTGTCAAATATTTAAAAAGTTGATTTGAAAAACAGAAACTGTCTTCTTTCCATTTAATAAGAGGAGAATTCACATTTTTATGTCAATATGCAAATAGCTTATAAGAATAAAAAAGTTTAGTTTATGCAAAGATTATATTATCAAACCCATAAAATGCCCCTTAATAGTTTTGAAGCTAAAATTATTCATAACTTTGGTTTTAGAAAATTCCAAATTGTCATTGCCTCAAATATTGCTTCTCCACTATTCCCTCCCTTCTCTTCCTCTGGAACTTCTGTTAGAAATAGATTCTAAAGATCTATCTTCATATGTCCAGTTGCCTTTTCATGTTTTAATCTAGTTTGTTTCTTCTGTGTTATGTATTCTGACTATCCCTGTACACTAATTCTTTCGCTTTCTTTCTCTGGTGAGATGGCTTATGTGGCTGAATATCTGACTCCATGTGACCTCTCAGCACCTAGGAGCTCAACCCAGACGCTTTTTCATGATGATTTCAGTGTTCCTAATAACAAGAATGTAAATGACCCAATCCTTGTGTACTTTTGAAGTGTCCACTTCTATCACCTTTACTGGCAATCCATTAGCTAAGACAAACCATATGACCTGGCCCAGATTTAAGAAATAGAAAAGTGGTCTCCACCTTTTGATAGGAGATGCAACGAATGTGTGGTAATCCTCAGCGATTTCCCATGCCTAGCTAGAGTTCAACTTTTGTATTTTGTATTGCAAGTATAGTCTTACAATTGTGATATCACTGGTTCTTTTTTCTCGTATTTGTATATTTAACACACATTTTGTTTCATGCCATTCTGTTCTTTATAATGACTATCATTCTGTCATTTTTTTCTTTGAAAGAACGAACTTATTTTAAAGTCCTTGTTGTATTATGTCATAAAATTGATTTCATCTGGGGTAAATTTATGTCCTGATTGTTGGTTTTTTTTTTTTTTTTTGGCTGTCTTTTAAATTAAATAAGTGCGTGGAACATACTAAGCAGTATGTGCTACATATTAGTAGTATATGCTTATGATTAGGCCATTCCATACTTAGGTATTTACACAAATGAAAGTAATGGATTCATAACAAATGCTTGGGCATGAATATGTATGACAGATTGATTCATACCAGCTCAAAATGGGACACAATCCAAATGTCCATCAACAGCTGAATGGATAAATCTTATAACATTTATATATACAATGAAATGCTACCTAGCAATAAAAAGAAATAAACTATTTTTTTTGCTTTCTTGTATAATTTTTATTAGAGAATATCATACAAAAGCATACATAACCAAACCACAGTAAACTCACACAGTGTCATACCAAATCAATCTATTTACTGTTTTCTCATTGTTTAATCATTCTTTCTGAAAAAAGGAGTCAATCCTGGCCAGTTTCTTTTTCTCTGTCATCCTTGCTTGCTTCTTCCACTTCATCAGCTGCTTCGTGCACTTTGGGAAGTTTCCCACTCTTAGACTTGTCACCCTTCGTGACGAGACTCTTGTCAGGCATCATCTTGAAAAAGAGTTTGTACTAGTCAGCATTAAAGATGTTGTCATCTTTGAAGCCTCTAGCAAAGTCCAGGAACTTTTTGATAGACTTTTTCACAACTTCTACTGGAATTTCGTTGGATTTACCACACAAAACTTTCTGGGAGATCTTGTCTCAGTTCAAGTTTCTCAAGCCAATCACTTGATACTCAGAAATCTGCTACCCTGAATTCCTGGGCAACTTCTAGGATCAGCAGCATTAACTACCTGCTTCACTGACTTCATCAAGGCGAGTTTTTCCTGTTTTCCACTGTAGGTCTCCACTTTACCACACTTCCTCTTACCTTATCTCTCCAAGTACTCATGTTTACATTTTTGGATGTTGCTAACTACGGTCTTGCTAACACCAAAATATTCTGCTATCTTTCTTGGCTGCTACTTTCTAGAAAATGTAGAAGCTCAACAATTTCCTTCAGTGTCAGCCCTTTGAGTTCTTTCCTTGGGCCATCATGTCTCACCTAACTGTAAAATTGTTCAGTAATCGGCTCGGTGCCCATAGCACTGTGGTTACAGCGCCAGTCTCATACATTGAAGTTGTCAGGTTCGAACTCGGCCTGGGCCAGCTAACCAATAATGACAACTGCAACAAAAAATAGCCAGGCGTTATGGCAGGCACTTGTAGTCCCAAGCTACTTGGAAGGCTGAGGCAAGCAAATTGCTTAAGCCGAAGAGTTTGAAGTTGCTGTGAGCTGTGATGCCACAGCACTCTACCAAGGGCAACTTAGTGAGACTCTATCTCAAAAAAAAAATTTTTTTTTCAGTAATTGTAGGATGTACCTACAATTCAGACCAGTCTTTTACATTGAAACAATCTTCCCCAACATGTGATAAACAATAGGATGTTAGGCCTAATGCAACATATGGCAATAATAAAACATGAAAAAAGAACTTATTTATACTAAAGAAAACATAATAAAACTAAGAGGCAAAGCCTACACCTTCTACTCCTTGATGTTCAGTGGAATCAACTACTCAAGTTATAGGGGGTAAATCAATATTGTGTATCACAGTCCAAGTGGTCAAGATACCACTTAGAGAGATGGTCAATATGTAGAGGTCAGTCTTCCATTGAGTACATGTTGTATACATCCAGTCTATGAAAAGCAGATCAACTGAAGAAGGCGGTCAATGTAAGGAGGTGGTCGACTATGGAGGTTCTGTGTTTCCTGGCTCCTGAGGTGACCTAACATTCTCTTTACTGCCTGTGTAGGTCACAGTGCATCAGAGGCTATGATGGAGCCACCGAAGCCTTTCAGCAAAGCAGAGACGAATACCCCAAAAAGTAATGAATTATTAATACACACTACAGCATGAATGAATCTTGAAATAATCATGCTGAGTGAAAGAAACTAAACAAAAATAATACATCCGATATGATCCATCAATAAACATTGTAGAAAATGCAAACTAGAGAGACAAAAGTTTATAAATAGTTGTCTGGGACGGATATGAGAGACAAAAAAGGGTAGAAAGGAGAGATTGTAACTTTGGCAGACAATGAATATCTTCATTATGGTGATGGTTTCACAGTTCACTTCAAAACTTGTCCAATGGTACACTTTAAATATACCCAGTTTATTGTATGTCAATTATGCCTCAATAAAGCAATTTTAAAAATTAATTTGATATGATTATATACTTCTCAGCTGGTTTAACTTGAGCATATCAATTTCACTTAAAACACAATTATAATGTTGACAAAAATATTAATCGCAATGTTTATTTGGCACTTTGCCAAGTCAGTTATTATGTTAAGCATTTTACTTAAGTTATCTCATCTCAATAAGTTTATCAATTAGGTACTACTAACAATTCCAGTTGGAAGTGTCAACCTCTTTATTTTCTCTGCTACACATTGGAAGAATAAAAGTTGCCCTGAGCCATACATTAAATAAACAAACACCAACATAAGCTGATTAGCACAAAAGTGCTTTGTATTTGCTTTCCGAATACTTTTTGTGATGTACAAAACCACTAATAAGCAAATAAAGTCCTCATAAAATCAATATGTGGCCCAGGAGGCCACAGGCTGGATACCACTGATTGATAAACTGAGGTTTCAAAAGATTAAGTAACTTGACCAATAGGCAACACATGTGGTAAGTAGGAGAGATGGAAATTGAATCACGTGTTGTGGCTCTAGAGCTCCAAGCTCTTAACATTACCCCCTGCGGGATAGAAAAGGACAATTTGCCCTACTCTTGCTCAGTTTCCTAGTCTTGTCCTTTAAAATTGTCCTTCCTTTCAAATATCCCCAACTCTCATTTTTATCTTTTCCTCCTAGAAAAAGCTGTCACTGTGAGAATCAAGAAAGAGCACTACTGACTCAGCACCTGTGGCTCAAGTGGCTAAGGTGCCAGCCACATACACCTGAGCTGGCAGGTGTGAATCTAGCCTGTGCCTGCCAAACAACAATGATGGCTACAACCGAAAAAAAAAAAAAAATAGCCAAGCATTGTGGTGGGCACCTGTAGTCCCAGCTACTTGGGAGATGGAGGCAGGAGAATCACTTGAGCCCAGGAGTTGTAGGTTGCTGTGATGCCATAGCACTCTACCCAGGGTGACAGCTTGAGGCTTTGTCTCAAAAAAAAAAAAAAGAAAAGAAAAGAAAAGAAAGAGCACTACCTTCTGACTATACTTCACCAGTTCACATATGCCAGAAAGCATTATGAAAGACTGAGCTGGTCATGATGTCGCCCCTGTAGTCCTAGCACTCTGGGTGGTCAAGGCAGAGAATTGCTTGACCTCAGGAGTTCAAGACCAGCCTGAACAAGAGAAAGACCCATCCTTACTAAAAATAGAAAAACTAGCCAGATGTTGTGGCAGGTGCCTATAGTCTCAGCTACACAGGAAGCTGAGGCAGGAGGATTGCTTGAGCCCAGGAGTTTGAAGTATCTGTGGGCTAGGCTGACACCAGGGCAGTCTATTCTTGGGCAACAGAGTGAGACTCTGTCGCAACAAAATGAAATACTTTAAAGCCATGATGTGTCCTGGCTAATTCATACATCTAGTGATCACCTTTGTTGGTCTTTGGGCTATTTTATAACTTTTTAGAGATAGAGATTAACTTGTAGAAAACTGATAAAAAATAATTCCTGTCCATAGACATGCACATTGTGTCTGATGGAATGCAAGCAATTATTTCCCTATGGACAATGACTGTTTTTTTGTCAATTGTCTATCCAGTCATATATTCATCTTAGCATTCCTCTTTTGACTATAAGTTGCCTATTGAACTGGTTATAACATCTATAATCAATTGGTTATAGATTTTCTAATACATAACATCTATAGATGTCCCCTTATCAATTAATGCGTTAAATAAAATCTTCACATGTATTCATTTTGTATTTGTACCAGTGTTGTGATTTTATCCTTTTTAAAAAATCTATTAACACATATAATATAATTTAAAATAATTTTTAAAAATATGGTACCTAACAGAAAGGCTCACTGAATTTAGTGAAGTCTTCCTAATCCTGTGTAACCATGAAATTTCCTTAGATATATTTTTTTCAACGATTATGAGCATTTCAGTTTTAATATATGACAATTATGAACTCTTTCCATTGATCTAATTAAGAAATTTTAATATTGGGAAGGCAAAAAAAAGGGACAAGATATAAAATAGAGGTAGACAAGTAAAAAGATGACTTCTTTTTTCTTTTCCAAAAGGCATGCAAAATTTAAAAGAGCAGAAAGAAAAGCAAATGCAGGTCTTAGGACTGCTTTCTTCTGACATCTGGAAAGAAAAAGGATGGAAGCCAAATACATGTTTTTTGGCTTGAGATTATCGTAGAAAGAGCTAAGGCCTTATAAAACCGAGAGTTTGGAAAGGGAATAATAAATACCTGCTTTATGATGATGAGTATATTGAATGCAGATGACTCGAGGCTTTTTCCAGTTCAAGTATCCAAGTTTTTCTTTGTACTTCCGTTAGTACTGTGAGATGGTAAAACAGAGGAAGTGGGTTGACCAAGATGTAGGATACTGGAGTATGGTATTAAACAACTTTGGACATAGTGAACCAGAAAAGCATTGATGTATATATAACTGAACAAAAATACCCCTGTTTTTTCAGGTTATATGCCATAAAATAAAATGAATTCATGGGTATCAAAACTCAAAAGGGGGAAAATTCTGAAAGTTTTCCATATTAAAAGGAAGTAAGTGGTCATTAAATATAAATATGCTATTACAATTTAAAGTACATAAAATATCATTGATGATGGCCTTATGAATAAATTTGTTTTATCTGAAATGTTATTTAAAATATTAAACATCCTTAAGGCATGGCAAGAGCTCTCTGGAAGGCTGCAGGGCCCGGCTGCAGGGCCCAGCTGCAGCAAGGTTTTGGAGGACCCCTTCTGTCCCTTGACTCATCCCTTGTGGGATTGTGGGAATTCAGTGAACCTTGGAGGAGTAAGTAGGACCACTAGAGCAAAGGTCTGGCATTTGGAAGGCTTGGGGAAGTGGCTATTTACAAATTGCTTGGAAATATTTCTCTATTTTAAATAAAGCACATTCTCTTATAAATACTTAGTGCTATTTGCCAAACCAATCAACAGACAGAGAATTTACAAGAGAATTAGTTACTATATGAGTTAGGAATGTATATAACTGCAAATAATAGAAAACCCCACCATCATGGCTTACACAGAAGGTTTTTATTATGTCATTAAAAAAAAAAGACAAAATGTGAGCAGTCCAGGGCTCGGGCAGCTGCACTGTAACGTTATCATAGACCCAGGTTTCTCCATCCTTGTCTTCCACCACCCAGCCAGCCTCACGCTGGTAACCTCATGGTCATAAGGACAGTTCTAGCTTCCATACATCATCCCTAAGTTTCAGGAAAGAAAATGATGGAAGGAGAAGTTATGCGTCTTAGGAGAGCTAACATGCTTGACACACCCACAGCAAACTTCCACTTGCCTCTTTAGCAGAGTTTCATCATATTACTTATCCTAGGTCCCAGGTAGCATCAGGAGGTCAGGTTTTTTTTTTTTTTTTGAGACAGAGCCTTAAGCTACCCCCGTGGGTAGAGTGCTGTGGCATCACAGCTCACAGCAACCTCCAAATTCTGGGCTCAAGCGAGTCTCCTGCCTCAGCCTCCCAAGTAGCTGGGACTACAGGCGCCCGCCACAATGCCTGGCTATTTTTTGGTTGCGGCTGTCATTGTTGTTTTGGCGGGCCTGGGCTGGATTCGAACCAGCCACCTTAGGTGTATGAGGCTGGCACCTTACCCACTTGAGCCACAGGCGCTGAGCCAGAGGTCAGGTTTTCAATGATGTACTTTGTTGTTTTGAACAAAATAAGAATCTGTTACTAATGATGAAGGGGAAAATAAATATTGCTTGGGTAAAAAAAAAAAATCGGTGTTTACGTACTATGGACGAATGTTTGTGTCCCCCTAGAATACGTATGCTGAAAACTAATCTCTGTGTGATTATATTTGGCAGTAATTAGGTCATGAGGATGGAGCTCTCATGAATGAGATTAGTTGCTATATAAGAAAAGGCCAGAGAACTAGCTTGCTGTCTTCCTACCACACAAAGATACAAGAAGAAGAAGGCAGTCAGCAACCCAGAAGCCTGACCATGCTGGCATCTTGGACTTCCAGCCCCAGACCCATGAGAAACAGACTCAAGAAGTCTGTGATACTTTCTTATAGAAGCCCCACAATCATCTAAAACTCCAGCAAAATTAGAATCAACTCTATCAATAAATTCTTAACATTTAGGAAAATGTCTTGAAATAGTAAAGTGCAGTCCACTGTGCCAGGGGTTTTAAAATATTATGTCATTCAGCAAATTTCATATTTAAATTTCACATCTGTAAAAATGTATATAATCACAACCTCATGTCTAAGTGGAAACCAATGTATTACTTGCAACCCATTTCCAAACATGTATAACTAATAGAATTTCTAAGCCAGAATTTCCCATCCATGCAAAAAAATCTACTTCTCGTAGATGATCACATACGAGCTGTTTGAGAACATAAGATTAAATTTAGTAGCATTTGAAGAGAGAGGGCATAATTTAAAATTTTTATAGCTTAGATGAGGCAATCAAATACCAGGCAATTTTGAACTTAAATTTTATTTTCAGCGCTACCTGGCACTTGGAGGAGGTTATTTTTTGCTTTTCCTCATTCTGCTTCTTTTCTAAGGCTATCTTCATCTTCTCTTTAATTTTGTTTGACTTAGTTTTTTTCTTCTATTCAGAACATAATTTTTTACGAGCGCAGTAGAAAGGTTTCTAACAAATTTCCCAACATTATATGCCTCGATTCTAGAAAATGATGTCCTCATCTGTCTGCAAAAAGACTTGTCATAGGTTCAAATGTAGCAAAGGCAATACATTAAGTTATACTACCAATTTAAAAAGATCTGTGATGAAATAATATGTAAGAGTTCATTGGAGAATAACCTTTCCATATAATGTTTGATGAAATAACATGTGAGAGATCAATGGAGACCAGCCCTTGCATCTAATGTTTGGATATTATCTTATTTAATCTGAATCCAAACTCCAGAAGAAAATTATTCTCCGAATAGCTTCCTTTTTGTAACCATAGCTAATGCTGAATCCTCTCTTCTCAGTAAAGCAGAATGTGGAAGGGAGTCAGGTAGAGGTTTATAAACACAGCCGAGATGCTGATGTGTCAATACAGCACAAGGATATAATGCCTCAAACAAAAACAACACAGTTCTCTGAAGAAAAAACAATCAAGGATACTAAGACATTTCTAGGATCCTATATTTATCTATGTGTATATACAACTCACATTTACTCAGTGTAAATAGACTCAAATACTTATCACATAGGTGTAAGTATGTCACTAATGATAGTGTATAATAGTAATTGATGTCTTTTCCTTCTTCCTTTCTCAAACCCCAGACAAAGGCCCATTTGACTTTGATTGGACCTGGTGAGACACCAATATCTAATCAGAATCAGAGATAGGCCAGAATGTGGTGACCTTATATAAAGTCATATCCTGCTAACAAAAGTATACATTGGATTAACTGTTAGAAAGATCATTCGATATCAAGAGTCTTAAAAAGGCACAGAAATTTAACTTTGTGCTCACAACTAATCAACATTTTTTGGATTAAAGTAGCTTTATTTAGAGAGCTGTTTATCACAGCATAATTTTAAATTTTGAAAAATGGGAAAAAAATTTTTAAGTCATTGGGACAGAAAACAAAAGATAGGGTGTTGTAGAGAACACAGTTAAGTAAAATAAATAAATACGCAGGTCCTGGGGCAGTGGCTCAGTGAGTAGGGCGCCGGCCCCAGATACTGAGGGTGGCAGGTTTGAACCCGGCCCCATCCAAACTGCAACAAAAAATAGTCGGGCATTATGGCGGGTACCTGTGGTCCCAACTACTCATGAGGCTAAGGCAAGAGAATTGCCTAAGCCCAAGAGCTGGAGGTTACTCTGAGCTATGACACCATGGTACTCTACTGAGGGTGACAAAGTTGAGACTCTGTCTCTAAAAAAAAAAAAAAATAGGTGATAACAACAGAGTTTAAAATAGCATATATGGTATGACCTGAATTTCAAAAAAATTATTCACACAATAAGACCCCAACATAGAAAATTACTCAAAAGAAATTCAACTTCCAAGCAAATCTTGTACATATATCTGATTAATTCCTTTGAATAAGTTCCAAGACATTGAGATGATGTATGAGATATGTTGCTATTTTTAAAGTGTTTTATATCATATTTTCAAATGGTTATCCAGAAATGTTATATAAATTTTCATATTTTTATTATAGGTAAACTAATTTCTATTTATATGTACCTGGCTTACCAGGACTTTACATTTTTTTATCCACCGTAAATGTGAATGTTTTAAAAAATTTTTAAAAAATACTTATGTGTATAAGAAAAATGACTGTGAATATATATATTAGAAATCCAGACCAAATAAAGTAGAATACCCTCAGGCTCAACAGTGATTTTGAGGGTTTCTTAGAACCAACATAGGACCCTCACATCAACCAAAGATCTGTCTGTCATCCTTTCTTTAACTAACTGGTAGGCGTTTCTACTTAAATGTCTATCATCTCACATTAATAGTGCCAAAAATGGGGCTCCTCTAGTTTCCTCACTTCTGTCAGGGGTACGATCTTTCTCCCACCCTTGCGACTGTAGTGCCATCTTTGATTTCTCTTTTCTTGCATGCCTTATCCAGTCACCAATTCATAACATTTCCTGAACCCGTCCTCTGTGCTTTCTTTTCCAGTCCTATAGCTCCCAGCCCAGTACAGGTTTTTCTTGGCTCTTCTTTGCAACAGATATGTACTGAGCACATACTCTACAAAAGGCATTTTGCTGCAGGGATGATAGGTGTCCTCATGCTGTCTCCCCTTTATGGAATTCGTAGTCCGACAAGGCAGACAGAGAATAAATGACAGCCTCTGCCCGCAGGGTAGAGCCTCTTCAATCGTTATTACTGCTACAAGTATCTTTTTAAAAGACCCATTGAAACACATTAGTTTCCTGAAAAAAATAAAACAAAACAACAACAAAAAAAAATCATCATTTAGTGGCTTGCCAGTATCAATAGACTTCTTTGGCTTTGGTGTGGGTTAAAAGGTAATACCCCCCCCAAAAAAATTCATAAGTTACAATCACAAATCACTGGCCAAATGTGACTATATGTGGAAATAGTGTTGTTGTACATCTAATTAGTGAAGATTGGGTCATACTGGATTGGGAGGGAGGGAGTTAATCCTCTATGACTGGTGCCCTTCTAAAATGGAAAGATTTGGAGACACACCATACACACACATCACACATGCACACACCACACATACCACAGATGCACACACATACCACACATGCACACACACACACCACTAACACCACATATATACCACACATACACCACACACACACATACACACGGAGGATGAAGATTAGAGTTATGTTGCCACAGCCAAGAAGCTACTAGAAGAGAGTAAAAACCTGGAACAGATCTTTCATTCTCAGGAGTCTTCTCTGCCCATCACAATATTCCATCCTCAAGGGTCTTAGGGCTTTAGAGAACTAAAAATGGGCAGCCATTAAGAAAATATTAGAAATTTAGGCCTGAAATATATATGTATTAAAGGGTATTCAATTTAGAAACCCACAATTTAAGAAAGGATACAAGAAATAATGGATATGTGGCTTTCCTATATAGATCTAGTTCTGCTATGAAATATGAATGAAGAAAACATAGCTCATAACATAAACAGCTTCTAAACAGATTTCTGTTTAGAAATCTGGCCACAGGGTAGAGACTCTTCAATCATTATTACCACTACAAGTATCTTTTTAAAAGACCCATTGAAACACATTAGTTTCCTGAAAAAAATAAAACAAAACAACACAACAACAACAAAAAAATCATCATTTAGTGGCTTGCCAGTATCAATAGACTCCTTTGGCTTTGGTGTGGGTTAAAAGGTAATACCCCCCTGAATTTCTGCCATAATTCAGACATGGATAGTAATGTCTTTTTTTGCTGGTTTTTTAAGCTATAAGAGTACAAAATTTTGTCTTCCTAACTAAATCAATATGTATCCATTAAAACACAAAAGAAGTTGAAGGTTAAATTTTCATGGTAACATAAATTAATTGTTAGTTTATTTTAAGGAATCATACTGAACCAGCTAGATACATATATTAGTGTGTAAGTAGAGTATGGTTAATTCAATAATTAAAAGACTATTATGTCTCCCTTTTTAAAGAAGTCAAATAATGTTAGTAGCAATAGAGTAGACAATGTCTACAGCAAATAATTCTTTTCATTTGTTACATTTTGGTGGTGAGGAATTGGAATTATGTTAAGTACTAGGGAATTAATCTGACAATATTCAGAAGAAAGCATAAACTATAACAATTTTATTATTTATTTATTTATTTTGAGATAAAATCTCACACTGTCACCCTGGCTAGAGTGCCACGGCATTATCACAGCTCACAGCAACCTCAAACTCTTGGGCTCAAGTGATCCTGGTGTCTCAGCCTCCCAAGTAGCTGAGACTACAGGCACCTACCACAATGCCCAGGTAGTTGTTCTGTTTTTAGTAGAACTGTGGTATTGCTCTTGCTCAGGCTCCTGAGTTCAGGCAATGCACCTACCCATCCCTCCCAGAGTTCTAGGATTACAGTTGTGAGCCACCACATCTGGCCTGTGACAATTTTAATGACCATTAGATGGATTGTGCCTATAAAATGTTGTTTTAAAACCCACCTCTACACAATAAGAATTCATTTTAAACATTGAGTTTAGGCATTATTTTAAGGGCTTTCTTCTTCATCATTTGTTTTAATCACCTAAATTGCTGTACAATTTTACCTGTAATATTATTCTCTTTTGTTCTGTTTACATCTGAAATAAAGAGAATATGTTTTTGGTCTGTAGCCTGTAAGATGGGCCCTCGTGATCCTCACCTTCTGATATTCACACACTTTACATCTCTTCTGGCCTCAGGGGCTCAAGTCTACCAAATATAATATGATGGAAGTAATGTTATATCCTTTTTGATAGTAAGTTATACAAAGAGTACAGCTTCTATCTTAGGCATTCTTGCTCACCCTCTCTTGTTCTTTCTTGAATCTTGTTCTCTCTTGAATTGATCTTAGGAAAGCCCGCTACCATATTGTAAGCAGTCCTATGAAAAGGTACAAGTGAATAATCTTAGATATTGATCTTTTGGAGCTTGCCAACAGCCACATGACTGAACTCAAAAGTGGATACTTCTTCAGATGAGACTACAGGTCTGGCTGACAGCTGTACTGCAACCTCATGAGTGACCTTGAGACAGAATCATTCAGCTAAGTCATTCCCAGATTCCTGGCCCACAGAATCAATAAATATTTGTTGTTTCCACTCACAAGTTTTAGGGTAATTTGTTGCACAATAGTAAATAACTATAACACTATTGGGAGCTTTGTAGTACATCAGTTTTCCTTCTGTCTTGAAACTTGCCCAGTCATACTTTGGGGATTGGGGGTGGGGCTGCTAACTATGTAAAGCTCACCCTTCCGTGGAGAAATACATCATAAATATGTCTTATTTTCAGTAGAGATTGCTATAATCAACCTGAGTAGATTGCAATACCTCATTGTGCTTCGAGTGCAGTGTATAAATTTATTTGAGATCTTATGGGAATCTTGATAATATAAATAAAAGAAACAAGGAAAAGTGAAAGCCTGGTAATTTAGTATTTACTAGGTAAAATAGCCATGCCACTATGCTTTGATGCCTGTATCTTAAAATGTCGAGAACTTCCATATGTTTGGAATATATTATATGGTTTGTTCACTCTTTCATTCATTCAATTTCTCACTCATATTTTTAGAAAGCATCTGTTGAGTCCCTATTATGACCAGGTTATTAATTTATAATTAAATAATTCCATTAACCATTCTGGAACTAGGTTCTTCTGCACAGGTAAAGAAACCCATGTGGTAGAGAGGGAGAAGATGGCAGCCAGGTAACAGCTTCTTTGCAACCGGGCACAGTGAGATTGGGAAGAGAAGACTCCAGGCATCTCTGGCTTGTGGGTTCTGCCCAGAAACATCCCTTTAGGGATGCTAGGAGACAATGAGAGACTTTGGGACCCCAGCAGGAGGACAAAAGCAATGGAGAAGTAGCAAGTGGTTGCATTGGTTCTGTCTGAGGCTGTAGCTGCCACAGCTGTAATACAACAGCAGCGAGATTACAAACAGGAAAGGCCTTCCCTGTAGGCTGTTTTGTTATTTTGGACTTGGCCACTTGGCTGAACTACCTTGGGAGAACTTGGACGAGAGGGTGGATGACTTTAAGTTCTGTCTAGGTCCCCAGACTGAGCTGCTGAGCTGGACAGAGCTAATATTGTTTGGCTATGGGCTGCACCCACACAGCCCTTGTGGGAGAACTGCCCCTGCAGACTCCACCCTCAGGGTCACAGAGTGAGGCTAAAGCTAGGAGACCTTGGGCCCAAGGCCAGGACCAGGATGCTGGGGAAGAGCGGCACTTTCAGTGTTTGGCAGCAGCAGGGCTGCCTTGCAGCCTCAGCCCTCAGGGGCATAGAGTGAGACTGCTTTGGGCCCACTGGATAAGTGGGCAGCCACTTCAGGAGAGATCCCAGTGACAAGTGTTTTCCTGGGAAAGATTCTGCTTAGCCAAGGTTAACATTTAAAGTGTCTTTTAAGTTAATTGAGGAAAGAGTTAGGCTCTTAACCTTGCGGAGTTTGAGAAACCAGCAGAGGCCTCCAGTCTCCATCTCATATAGCTGTATCAGCATTGTGATTAACATCTCATACCCAAGAAGATCACCTGTTGCTTTGTTTTGGGGTTTTGTTTTATTTTGTATTTATTTCAAAATTTTCCCTCAATATTTGTCTTTTTTTCTTTCCTTTCTTCATTTTTCTAGTTTGAATATAATTTTCCATTGTTGCCTTCTTTAATCATAAGAACTTCATTTTTGCTAGTGTTTCTGCCCCTATTATTTGGTTTTTCCCCCAATTTTATCCCATAAGGTTTTCTGTTTGTTTGGTTTGATTTGTAGTATTTTTGTCTTTCCTCTTTATTTGGTAAAGTTGTGGTACTGTGTCTGAACAGGCTGGCAAAGAGCTGCTGACCTCAAGGGAACCACCTAACCCAGCACCCCCAGAGGTTGAGAGTTTTTAAGGTTGGGTCAAAGTACCCTACTGTATACCTTTATTACAGGTATACCTGTATACCTGTCTCCCTCTTTCTGTGCCTCTCTTCTTTTTGTCAATATTCCCTTTTACTCACCCCCCTCCTTTCTCTTTTTTCTTTTTAATCTTTTTTCCCTTCTTGCTCTCCAATCTTCTCATTCTTTTGGTCCTGTGACAAAAGGACTCATTGAACCCTTAGGCCAGAGGCACAGTAATTTAAAGAACAAGAGGAAGTGAAAGAAAATTAGGGCAAGAAAACAGGCAAAAGAAAACACTCTTGAGGAAGAATCAGCAGAAAATCCTGGAAACATGAAAAACTAGTCCAGAGCAACACCCCTAAGGGACCATGAGGTAGCTACTGCAGAGGATTCTATCTATAAAGAGATGTTAGAAATGACAGAAGAGGAATTTAAAATACAGATGATGAAAACAATAAAGGTAATTGCTGACAAAGTGGAAAATAACCAAAACATAATGAAGGAAATTTCTGAGAAAGTGGAAAATAACCAAAAGTAAATCCAAAAACAGAATCAAATAATTGATGGCTCATTTAATCAAATAATGGATGGGCCCTGTGGCTCATCCAGTAGGGTGCCGGCCCCATATCCCGAAGGTGGTGTATTCGAACCTGGCCCTGGCCAAACTGCGACAAAAAATAGTTGGGCATTGTGTGAAGCACCTGTAGTTTCAGCTACTAGGGAGGCTGAGGCAGGAGAATTACCTAAGCCCAAGAGCTATAAGTTGTTGGGAACTGTGATGCCACAGCACTCTACCAAGGGCAACAAAGTAAGACTCTGTCTGAAAAAAAAAAAAAAAAAGAAGAGATGAATGATATGAAGAATATAGAAAGGATACAGCAGAGATAAAGGAATTGAAGCAGTCAATTAGGGTACTTAAAGATGTAATAGAAAGTATCAACAACAGATTAGACCATGCAGAAGAAAGAATCTCAGAGGTAGAGGACAAAGTTCCTGAGATATCTCAGATAGTAAAGAGGCAGAAAAGAAGAGAGAGAAAGCAGAACATTCACTGACAGAATTGTGGGACTTAATGAAGCATTCAAACATACGAACTATAGGTATGCCAGAAGGGGAAGAAGAATGCCCCAGGGGAATGGAAACCATTCTAGAGAATATTATAAATGAAAATTTCCCAAGTATCACCAAAGATTCTGAAACACTCCTTTCAAAGTGATATCAGACCCCAGGTTGTCTCAGGTCTAATAGAGCTTCTCCAAGACACATTATCACGAACCTGTCCAAAGTTAAGACAAAAGAAAAGATTCCTCAAGCTGCCAGGACTAAGCACCAACTGACCTACACCAACTGAAATCCATCAGGGTGACTGCAGACTTCTCTAATGAAACTTTTTAAGCCAGAAGACAATGGTCATCTACCTTTAATTTACTTAAACAGAAAAATTTCCAGCCTGAATTCTATATCCTGCTAAGCCAAGTTTTAAAATTGATGGAGAAATTGAATCTTTTACCGATATACAAACATTGAGGAAATTTGCCACCACAAAACCAGCTCTGTAGGAAATACTTCGACACTGACTACACACTGACCATCACAATGGACTACCAGCAAAGTAAGAACTCGGAAATTAAAGGACAGAACCTAAGTTCCACAATGATGCAAGCAATGGACTTTCACAAAATAAGATGAATAGATGCTGCCACACTTATCAATTATCTCAATAAATGTTAATGGCTTGAAGTTCCCACTGAAGAGGCATTCCCCACTGGATTAAAAAACACAAGCCATCCATTTTCTGTCTGCAGGAAACACATCTAGCTTCAAAAGATAAATTAAAACTGAGTTAAGGGTTAGAAGACAAATTTTCAGGCAAATGGAATTCAGAAGAAAAGAAGGGTTGCAATCTTATTTTCAGATACATGTGGATTTAAAGCAACTAAAGTCAAAAAAATACAAAGATAGTCACTTCATATTGGTCAAGAGAAAAATACAATAAAAAGACATTTCAATTCTAAATATTTATGCACCCAACTTAAATGCTCCCAGATTCTTGAAACAGACCTTACTCAGTCTGAGCAATATGATATCCTATCCTATAACACCATAATGACAGAGGACTTTAACACTCTTCTTACAGAGCTGGACAGATCCTCTAAATAGAAATTAAACAAAGACATAAGGGACTTAAATGAGACCCTAGAACAACTGTGCTTGATAGACATATATAGAACACTCCATCCCAAAGATAAAGAATATACATTCTTCTCATCATCCCATGGAACATTCTCCAAAATGGATCATATCCTAGGACACAAAACAAACCTCAAAAGAATCAAAAGAATTGAATTTTTACCTTGTATCTTCTCAGACCACAAAGCACTAAAGGTGGAACTCAACTCCAACAAAAACATTTAACCCCACACAAAGACATGGAAATTAAACAACCTTATGCTGAATGACAGCTGGATGCAGGAATAAATAAGAGGATAGCATTAACTTCTTGGAGCATTACAATTAATGAAGACACAAAATACCAAAACCTGTGGGATACAGCAAAAACAGTCCTGAGAGGAAAAGTTCTCACTTTAGATGCCTACACCCAAAAAACACAAAGAGAGCGCATCAACAGACTCACAAGCCATCTATGGAAATGGTAAAAGAAGAACAATCTAAGCCAAATCCCAGCAAAAGAAAGGAAATATCAAAAATTAAATCAGGGCGGTGCCTGTGGCTCAAAGGAGTGTGGCACTGGCCTCATATGCTAGACATGGTGGGTCGAAACCCAGCCCCAGCCAAAAAAAAAAAAAAAAATTAAATCAGAAATTAATGAAATTGAAAATAAAAGACTCATTCAGAAAATTAATGAAACAAGGTATTGGTTTTTTGAAAAAATAAATGAAATAGATGAACCTTTAGCCAGACTAACTGGAAATAGAAATGTAAAATCTCTAGTAATCTCAATCAAAAATCATAAAGGGGACATTACTGATGCCACAGAGACACAAGAGATTATCTCTGAATACTACCAGAAACTCTATGCCCAGAAATTCGACAATGTGAAAGAAATGGATCAATATTTGGAAACGCACCCTCTCCCTAGACTTAGCCAGGAAGAAACAGATCTCCTGAACAGACCAATTTCAAGCACTGAGATCAAAGAAATAATAAAAAAATCTCCCAACAAAAAAATGCCCTGGTCCGATGGCTTTACACCAGAATTCTATCAAACCTTCAAAGAAGAGCTTATTCAAATTGAGGAGGAAGGAATCTTTCCCAACACGTTCTATGAAGCAAACATCACCCTGATACCCAAACCAGGAAAAGACCCAACTAAAAAGAACTTCAGACGAATTTCACTAATAAATATAAATGTAAAAATTCTCGACAAAATCCTAGCCAATAAATTACAGCTTATTATCAGAAAAGTCATACATCATGATCAAGTAGATTTTATCCTTGGCTCGGCACCCATAGCACAGTAGTTATGGTGCCAGCCACATACACCGAGGGTGGCAGGTTGAACCCAACCCCAGCCAGTTAAATAACAATGACAACTGCAACAAAAATAAAAATGGCTAGGTGCTGTGGCAGGCACCTGGTAGTCCCAGCTACTCGGGAGGCTGAGGTAAGAGAATTCCTTGAGCCCAGGAGTTTGAGGTTGCTGTGAGTTGTGATACTATGACACTCTATCGAGGGTGACATGGTAAGACTCTGTCTCAAAAAAAAAAGAAAGAAAAGTTAGGTTTTATAGCAGGGATTCAAGGCTGGGATGGCAGGTACATGAATGTTATTCATCGTATCAACAGAAGCAAAAACAAAGACCATATGATCCTCTCAATAGATGCAGAAAAAGCATTCAATAAAATCCAACATCCTTTACTGAAGAGTATAGGCATAGGTGGCATGTTTCTTTGTTGAGGGGGAGCGGTACAGTGTGCTGGTTTTATATACAATTTGAAATATGGTTAACATAGCCTTCATGGCATTTTCTTAGTTATTGTGTTAACTCATTTATATTCTGCATTTAGAAAGATTCACATGTACCCTTGTAAGACGGACCATAGGTGCAGTCCCACCAACCACACTCCCATCACCCAGCCTCCCCCCGACCTCTTCCCTCCCTCTCCCCCGTCCCCATATTCTTGGGTTATAATTGGCTATAGCTTTTGTTTGAAAGCTATAAACTAGTTACATAGTAGGGCTGAATACATTGAATACTTTTTCTTCCATTCCTGAGATACTTTGCTAAGAAGAATATGTTCCAACTCCATCCATGTAAACATGAAGGAGGTAAAGTCTCCATCTTTCTTTAAGGCTGCATAATTTCCATGGTATACATATACCACAATTTATTGATCCATTTGTGGATCAATGGGCACTTAGGTTTCTTCCATGATTTAGCAATTATGAATTGGGCTGCAATAAACATTCTGGTACACATATCTTTGTTGTAATGTGATTTTTGGTCTTCTGGATATATACCTAGTAGAGAAATTTCAGGATCAAATGGCAAGTCTATTTTTAGGTCTCTAAGTGTTCTGCAAACATCTTTCCAAAAGGGACATATTAGTTTGCATTCTCACCAGCAGTGTAGAAGTATTCCCCTTTCTCCACATCCATGCCAGCATCTCTGGTTTGGGGATTTTGTGATGTGGGCTAATCTTACTGGAGTTAGATGATATCTCAAAGTAGTTTTGATTTGCATTACTCTGATGATTAATGATAATGAGTGTTTTTTCATATGTCTGTAGGCCATGTGCCTGTCTTCTTCAGAGAAGTTTCTCTTCAAGTCCCTTGCCCATCGTGAGATGGGATCACTTGTTCTTTTCTTGCTAATATGCTTGAGTTCTCTGTGATTCTGGTTATTAAACCTTTGTCAGAAACATAACCTGCAAATATCTTCTGCTTTACTTTTTAGGGAGATTTTGTATAGTTGATGCTATGTCAGAACTTGATATTGGCCTGTTCAACATTTCTACTTCCTTCTGGCTGAGTCTTGGAAGGTGGCATGCTTCCAAGTATTAGTCAATTTCCTTCAGATTTTCATATTTCTGAGAATAAAGTTTCTTGTAATATTCATTAAGGATTTTTCAAATTTCTAAGGGGTCTGTTATTATTTCATCTTTACCATTTCTGATTGATGAAATTAGAGATTTTACTCTTTTTTTTTTCTAGTTAGGTTGGCCATAAGTTTATCTATTTTATTGACCTTTTCAAAAAACCAACTTTTTGATTTATTGATCTGCTCTATAATCTTTTTGTTTTCAATTTCATTTCATTCTGCTCTAATTTTGGTTATTTCTTTTTTTCTGCTGGGTCTCGGATTGGAATGTTTTTCATTTTCCACTTGCTTGAGATGTCCCATAAAGTTGTTAACTTCCTCTCTTTCTGTTCTCTTGAGGAAGACTTGTAGTGCTATAAATTTCCCTCTTAGGCTCGGCGCCTGTGGCTCAATCGGCTAAGGCGCCAGCCACGTACACCTAAGGTGGCGGATTCGAATCCCCAGCCCGGGCCTGCCAAACAACAATGATGGCTGCAACCAAAAAAATGGCCGGGCATTGTGGTGGGC
>CAUYQV010183851.1:0-11684 GCA_963574575.1 Galagoides demidoff
AGCCTCAAGCTATCCCCCTGGGTAGAGTGCCCTGGCATCACAGCTCATAGCAACCTCCAACTCCTGGGCTCAAGCGAGTCCGCCTCCCAAGTAGCTGGGACTACAGGCGCCCGCCACAACGCCCAGCCAGTTTTTGGTTGCAGCCATCATTGTTGTTTGGCGGGCCCGGGCTGGGGATTCCAACCCGCTACCTTAGGTGTACGTGGCTGGCGCCTTAGCCCATTGAGCCACAGGCGCCAAGCCGGCCCTTTCAGTCTCACCCTGGATCACCCATCTTCCCCAGCAGCAGCAGGGACTGAGGAAGGAAAGGTCCACACAGTGGCCTTCATTTTTTTTTTTTGGAGACAGGAGTCTCTCTTTGTCACGCTGGGTAGAGTGCCATGGTGTCATAGCTCACAGCAACCTCAAACTCTCGGGCTCAAGCAATCCTCTTGCTTCAGTCTCCCAAGTAGCTGGGACTACAGGTGCCTGCCACAATGCCCAGCTATTTTTAGAGACAGGGTCTCTTGCTCAGGCTGGTCTCCAACTCCTGAGCTTAGGTGATCCACTGGCCTCAGCCTCCCAAAGTGCTAGGATTACTGGAGTGAGCAACCTCATCTGGCCCTTGTGTAGCCTTCATTATGGCTGAAGATTCTAGTTGTTCAGTGGAAGAGGTGGTAAGATTCCTACTCCTCATCCATCTCAGAGGGGCTGGGCACTGCCACTAAGACAGGGTCCAAGAAAGAGTGAAGAGGCTCAGATCTGTCTATTCTTTGGGGAGCAGGGAGAATGTGTCTGGGAAATAACCACTTTGGGTGTAACCTCCCCTCAATTGTCATAATCAAGAGCCACAGCCAGGCAAAGTGTGAGGCTGTATCTCTCTAAGATCCAGTCTGATCTTTCTACCCCAATTCTCACTTTATCTAAGAGGTACAGGCCTCGACAGAGGAAGGAACTCTGCCTCCTCTATCCTACCCTTCTGGAGCCGAGGGTAAAGAGAAGAAATGGGTGGCAGCACTGCCATCACTCCAAGGCCAGCAGAAACCTGAGGGACTTCCTCAAAGGGGCCAGTGGCCCACAGGACCCACACTAGTGCCTTCTGTTTATCCCCACCCCACTCAACCTAATCCAGAAAGGGTTTCCCAGCAGTCTACATTATAGCTAACACCCCCAGGGTTTAGCCAAGCCTCTGAACTTTGTCCCACCCCCAGGAGGTAGGAGCAGTAGAGTCCTGGGCTAAGTTCTTGCCCTCCCCACTAGGGCCTCAGCTTCTGGGCCAAGAAGCCAGTTGGATCAAAGGGTGCAGGGTAAAGTACAGGATGGTTCACACACCACACACATACATGCACACACAAGGCTATCTGGGACTACTGCCTCACACGGCCCCTCCCTGCCCCCTTAGGAGGCCCTGGAAGCTGGAGAGGCCCTCCCATTCCAGGGGCCAGGCCTTATTTGATCCCCTCTAAAGTTTCAAGGAACAAGGAGCTCAAGGTATCTGGGATAACTGCACACTTCTCAGGAGAAGGGTACAGAGTGAGGAAGGGTCTCCTGGGCTTTTCAGAGTGGCTCCAAAGTTGGCCTGACAAGTAAATGAGTCTGGAACAGTTTCCTAAGCTCAGACACACTCTGAGCAGAGCAACTCAAAGCCATAAGGCAAGTCCTTCTGCACTTGGTCCCCTCCCCCAACCTGTTTCTGCCCTTGGATTTCACTCTACAGGAGTCCTACACTCTAGGGAACTAAGATATGCCCTTACCCACTAGCAAAAGTCAAATTTATTTTAAAATCCTCGGATGCACTGACACCTTCCCACCTCAGTGATCACCCCCTCTTTCCTCTAGCAACCAGTAACCTCCCATCCTCCTTAACCTCTTCTCAGTTCTTAAGGGAAATATGATGAATATCCCAGGCTTGGCTTTTGGATCCCTCCACACTCACACCTGGCCAGGTGCTGGAGCTGAGGGAACTTACACTGGCCGGCTGACTCAGTCACATGGCACATATGCTCACATCTAGGGCGTGAGGGCACTCAGACTCCCCCTATCCCTAATAAGAGGCAGCCTGGACTGGACTTCCCAACCCCACAATGAGTCCCGCCACCCTCAGTCCCAAATTTAAACTGGCAGCATCTGGAGGCCTGTATTTGTGGCGCCAGGGGCTGATGAATTATGGCGAATAATTTCCAAGCCAGGTAGACACCCTTTAATACGGCCGCCAACATTCCTCGACCCTTACAACTTCAGACCTCTTATGGTTGCCTCAAACCAAAGTTTTCTGGAAGCAAACTCCGCCTCCACCTATCCCTCTGTGCTGAGATCCTTAACCATTTATCCAATAAGAGTTTGAACGGGGGGCGACAATGAAGAAACTGGGGGTTTCTAAGGGATCCCGGAGGAGGGTGCCGTGGGAGGAATAACACCACCCGCCCAAACACAGGCTGCGTGCCTGAAGCCGCGGGGAGTGTGGGGGCTGGGGGCGGAACTGAGCACGCGGAGCCAAGGGCCGGGAAGTGACCCGCACCCTCGGATCCCCACGCCGCGCACACGCCTCTACGCGCGGACGCCGTACCCACCAGGTGTCGGTCCCCCCACCCCTCCTGCCTCCACCATTATATAACCTACCGGTGGGTTACAAGGCAACAGGGAAAGCGTCGGAGAGCCGGATGCCCCCTGCCCCCCCCCATGCTCCGCGCGGAGCGCTCGTGCCCTCCCGGGTGTTATGCAATCCGAGCCCGCGGGCGGATAGAGGCGCGGGCCGCGCTGCTCACCCGGGCCGGCCAGTGTGGGTAGCCTTTCATCTTGGCGAACACCAGGTCCCCGCATTTGTACTCCTTCTGCCGGTTAGATCGCGACATGGCGGGGCTGCGGGCACCCCGGGCTCCGCGCCGGGCCGGGAAGCGCGAGCCCAAGTTTGCGCGTGCGGCGGTGGCGGCGCCGCTCCGCTCCGGCCCTCGCGCGGCCCCCGCCTCGATGGTGGCCCCGGGCCCGAGCTCCCGCGCGGCCACTGCGTCTCCGCCCGCGCGCCGCACGGACGGGGCGGGCACGGATCGGGCAAAGCTCCGGCGCTGAGGGTGCGCGCTCGTGCAGTTGTTTGTGTTTGAAATTCAATTGCTCCCTCCTCCGCGCGAGGCCTCTTCCTCCACCCCCCGCCCGGTCCCTACTCCTCCTCCTCCTCCTCCCCTCTCCTCCCGGCCCACTCCTCCTCCGCCCCCCTCCGCGCGCTCCCTCCCGCGGCTGTTCGATGCGTGCGGCTTCTAGACGCCCAGTGCCTGCCACCGCCCGTCGCCCAACCTGGGGCCGCCTGGCGGCGCGCGGCGACATAGACCTGAGGAGCCGATCACCGAGCAAGCCGAGCAGGCTTTGTGTGCCCGCTGTCGGTGGGTGCCCGCCAGCCCGGGAGGAGCTGGCGCCTGGCTGGACAGAGTGGCCCCCGCCCCTCTCCTGCCCCACAGGGCGCTCACACCCGCTGCCCAAAGCAGGAAGCGTGGACGTTTACTCTGGGGTCTCCCATCCCAATCCACGCATATTTGCTCAGCACACGCGGTCCTGGGCAGCATGCTAGGCGCCCAAGGCTAGAAGCACGAGAACGTGCCTCTGTGCACAGGGTCCGCTCCGGGCCGCAACACGCTTACCGTCTTCTGGGGTCGCCTCGAAACGTCGGGGATTTGAAACCTCGGGTCGGCCTTTGCTAAGGAGGAAAGGCTTGAGTTTGGTAGTCAGGAGATGGGCAAGTGGTTATGGCACAAAGTGGCCGCGTTCCGGGTGCATTAAGGCTTGGTTCTCTATGCTACTGCCTAGCAAAAGGGAACCCGGCTTTTATGCCTAGCTATCTTGCAAGGATGAGCTTTGTTCTAGTCACTAGTGGAAAAAGACAACGAAATGCCAGGAAATCCAAACCCTCCAATAAACTGTGAAGACCGAGGAGCGAGGTGCTACCTCTCTTGCGGGGTGAAGAGGGGCGGGATCTGAGAATGCCTCACAAACCTGGCGACTTTGAGCTGGGCCTTAAAGAATGCCAAATTCCGAGAGACTACGTTTTGGCCTAGGTTATATGCCAAGGAGGTCTCTTCCCATTAAGCTAAAGAAGACTACTGTGATTACATCTTTGATTTCCTGTCATTGTATGTACCCAAATTCCAGATACCTGTGGTCTCTTAGAAGTAAGACAATTGTATCTCAAGTTACAGTATATCCAGGTCCTTAAAATTTAGCAAGAAAATATGCTAGGTTTGAATAGGGAAAATATGGGTGTTTTTCTTCTCTCATGTTTCCTGATCCTTTTTCAAAATATATGTCAAGTCTCTTTGCCAGGAAGTACAGCATAAGGGTAAAAGGCCTAGCCACAGCCTATCCTGCTGTTCACTAGCCACAAGCTTGGATGATCTCCTGAACTTCTCTGAGTCTCAGTTTCCTCAATTTTAAGATGGGATAATATGTCTGCACCATAACTCTGCAGGCAGGGAATAGCAAGTTATCATCAGAGGACACCCAAGGTTCCCAGAGTCCTGCATAACAGTTAGCTGTCCTTAGGCCCATAGCAATGCATTTCATGCATTTTGTCTTTCTAAGTGTGGTCCCTCAATATAGTTTTCTCTTGTGATAGAAGTCCTTCTGGCCCTGTCCATAGGCACAACAGCCACTGGCATAGGGTGGGGCCGTTCTGCAAGGTTCTGTTGTGATAAAAGAGCTACACAGGCCTCAGCCACAGCCTCACCCATTTGTTTCCACAGCAAATCCAAACTTGTTGCAGCAGAGCAGCTGGATTCCAGTCAGTGTGTACTCTGCATTCCATTTTGAAATGCAGTCGTGCGATAGTCTGGATTCTGTCAGGCTAATTCTTTGTTGTTCTTATTATTGGGAGAGAATCTTGTCACAAGTTCGTTCGTTCTTTCTTTCTTTCTTCTTTCTTTTTTTTGGAGACAAAAATCTCACTTTATCACCCTTGGTAGAGTGCCGTGGCATCACAGCTTACAGCAACCTCCCAGCTCCTGGGCTTAAGTGATTCTCTTGCCTCAGCCTCCCAAGTAGCTGGGACTACAGGTGCCTGCCAGTATGCCCAGCTATTTTTTTGTTGCAGTTTGGCCTGGGGGCCGGGTTTGAACCTGCCACCCTCGGTATATGGGGCCAGCGCCCTACCCACTGAGCCATAGGCGCCACCCTTGTCACAAGTTCTTAAAGATATTTCAAGAGTAAATCCAGTGTCACAACAGGTTTCTTTAATTGTCCAGGCCATTATTATAAATATGCACAGTTGCAGTGCAACAAACATGTTTCGAAACTATTTTCCAATTTAGGACATCCCAGTTTAGTTAAAACCAAGAGTCCTACTCTTTCATTTCTCTACTTTGTTGCATTATAATAGTTTGGAAGAGGCAATAAGGCTTCTTAATTCTTGTTTTCTTTTCTTTGTAAGGCAAGCATGAAATGAAGTTTATTGCAGAAGAGAAAGATAGGTTTACAGAATAAGAAGGCTTCTTATTTCTTGTCACAGCAAATCTCTTGGGCCTCTCATTCAGTCCACCATGCAGATGCTGTTTGCAATAACACAACCAGGGTTCCCTTTGTTGCAGTAATCTTCCAGGCCTTGGTTGCAATTTAATATCCATGTACTCCTTACAATAACATCATCAACCAACTCACAGCTGCCCCTAACAACCAAGCCAAGCGCTACAGAGGGTCAGTTACACAGGCAGGCATAAGCCTGGTTCCCTTGGGATTTGGGTATACTTAGTGTTTTGCAGACTTCAACATGCAAAAAAATCACCTGGGAATCTTCTTAAAAGGTAGATTCTTCTTTTTTTTTTTTTTTAGACAGAGTCCCATTTTGTCGCCTGCAGTAGAGTGCTGTTGTGTCATAGCTCATAGCAACCGCAAACTCTTGGCCTTATGTAATTTTCTTGTCTCAGCCTCCCAAGTAGCTGGGATTATAGGCACCTGCCACAATGCCCGGGTATTTATTTTTTTTTGTTTTTTAATTTATTTTGCAGTTTTTGGCCGGAGCTGGGTTTGAACTCGCCACCTCTGGTGCCCTATTCCTTTGAGCCACAGGCACCACCCCTGGCTATTTTCTTTTAGAGACAGGGTCTCATTCTTGCTTAGGCTGGTCTCGTACCTGTAAGCTCAGGCAATCCACCCACCTTGGCCTCTCAGAGTGCTAGGATTACAGGCGTGAGCCACCACGTCTGGCCTGTAAACGGTAGATTTTTAATTCAGTAGGTTTGGAGTGTGTGCATTTCCAACAGGCTCTACGTGCTGCAGCTGCTGCTAAGAACCACTATTTGAGTAGCAAGAGTCTAAAATAACACAAGTCACACCTCCTTCCCCACCCTCAATATGCCAGTCCAACTTGGTACCATTCTGTTAATGCTGGTGTGTTTCTACATTTGTGTAGGGAAGGAGGTCAGGATAGAAGCTGAGGGACTTGGGGACCCAAAGCAGATAAAGCTTATGGGTGCAGATCTGGCTGCAGGGCCCTAAAGTGAATCTCTGGAGGAGTGAGGCCAGGTAAGACAGTGGTGAACTTATTTGTATCCCTATCAGGAAGGAGGAGTTGACAGCAACAGAAGAGATGGACATTAGAGTAGTGGAGGAGGGGACAGTGTGCTCTAGTGGAAGGGTCTTGATTTTGAACTCTGCTGCCCATTCACTGGCTTTAGGGCTTTGAGCAAGTGACTTAACTAAAATTTCTAAGAAACATTTTCTAATACTCTAAAAAAAATTAAAAATACAAAACCTCACCTGCTTATTAAGGTTCAAAGGGAACGTGCCCTTCCTTCCCTTTAACTCTCCAGGCAGTGGAGGGGATTGGCTCTGAGAACCCTCTGACATGCTGATGTTACGACTTCTCGGCCCCAGTTACACTTTCTGTAAAATGGAGAGAAGGATGGTTAGATTAAACCAGTGGTTTCCTTTTCTTTCTCTCCCTTCCTCACTCCCTCTTTCCCTCCCTTCCTTCCTTTCTTTTTTTTTTTTTTAAAGATAGGGTCTCACTTTGTCACCCAGGTTAGAATGTCTTGGCCTCAGCTTAGCTCACAGCAACCTCAAACTCCTGGGTTCAAGTGATCCGCCTGCCTCAGCCTCCTAAGAAGCTGGGATTATAGGCACCGGCCACAAGGCCTGGCTAATTTTTCTATTTTTTAGTACAGACAGAATATGGCTCTTGTGCAGGCTGAGCTTCCTGCCTTGGACTCTCAGAATGCTAGGATCATAGGCCTGAGCCACCACACTGACCTTCCTTTTTATAAGACAGGGTCTCCCTCTATTTCCTGGACTAGAGTGTCATCACAGCCTCAAAATCTGGGGGCTCAAGTGATCTTCCTGCCTCAGTCTCTCAAGTAGCTGGGACTTCAGATGCATGTCACCTTCCCCAGCTAATTTTTTAAATTTTTTATGAAAGTGTCACTTCTGGACTCTTCTAGCTGCCATCTTGCATCCCAATGTGTGCGCACCTAAACTCAGTTGGCCTACCTGAGGCCCTTTGAGCACCTCTCCTAGTCCCCCTGCACAGCCCCCTTTACACTCCAACAAGATAAAAGAAACTACCACGAACCAGAAAGAAACTGCCCAAACTTCAGGAACAAGTGCACATTGTGAGGAAGGAATCTCCAGAAAGAAAGTGGTTCGTAGAACAGCTACAGCAGATGATAAAAAACTTCAGTCCTCCTTAACGAAGTTAGGGGCAAACAATATCTCTGGTATTGAAGAGGTGAATGTTTACACACCCAGGAACAGTGATCCACTTTAACAACCTGAAGGTTCAGGCACCTCTGAGTAGGCCGTGTTGAGACAAAGCAGCAGGCCAAAATGGTACCCAGTGTCCTGAGCCTAGTATAGACAGTCTGCCCAGTCTAAGGAAATGGGCTGAAGCTTTTCCTGGGTATGGAAAAGCACCACTTGCTCCTGGGGAGGATGATGATGATGAAGTTCCAGATCTTATGGAGAATTTTGATGAGGCTTCCAAGAATAAGGGAAACTGAATAGAGTCAACTTCTGAAGATAAAACTTCAAGAAGTTGGCAGTGCCCAAAGCTCAGTGGGTAGGGTGCCGGCCACATACACCAAAGCTGGCAGGTTAAAACTCGGCCTGGGTCAGCTAAACAACAATGAAAACTGCAACAAAAAAAAAATAGCTGGACGTTGTGGTGGGTGCCTGTAGTCCCAGGTAGTTGGGAGGCTGAGGCAAGAGAATCGCTTAAGCCTAAGAGTTTGAGGTTGCTGTGAACTGTGTGATAACATGGCACTCTACTGAGGGCAACATAGTGAAACTCTGTCTCAAAAAAAAAAAAAAAAAGGCGGCACCTGTGGCTCAGTGGGTAGGGTGCTGGCCCCATATACCAAGGGTGGTGGGTTCAAACCCAGCCCTAGCCAAACTGCAACAAAAAAATTAGCCAGGCATGGGTGGCACCGGCTCAAAGGAATAGGGTGCCAGCTGCATATGCCGGAGGTGGTGGGTTCAAACCCAGCCCTGGCCAAAAACTGCAAAAGAAAAAAAAAAAAAGCCAGGCATTGTGGCAGTGCCTATGGTCCCAGCTACTGGGGAGGCTGAGGCAAGAGAATTGCCTAAGCCTGGGAGCTAGAGGTTGCTGTGAGCTGTGACGCCACAGCACTCTACCAAGGGCGATAGAGTGAGACTCTGTCTACAAAAAAAAAAAACACAACTTAATTGGGTGCTGCTATTTTATATTATGACTGCTTTTTAAATTTTTTTTTTTTTTTTTGCAAGTTTTGGCCAGGGCTGGGCTTGAATCCGCCACCTCCAGCAAAGGGGCCTGTGCCCTACTCCTTTGAGCCACAGGAACTACCCTATGACTGTTTTTTTTTTTTTTTGAGATAGACCCTCAAGCTATCCCCCTGGGTAGAGTGCTGTGGCATCACTGCTCACAGCAACCTCCAACTCCTGGGCTCAAGCGAGTCTCCTGCCTCAGACTCCCAAGTAGCTGGGACCACAGGCACCCACCACAATGCCTGGCTATTGTTTGGTTGCAGCCGTCATTGTTGTTTTGGTGGACCCGGGCTGGATTCGAACCTGCCACCTTAGGTGTATGTGGCTGGCACCTAAGCCACTTGAGCCACAGGCACCAAGCCCTATGACTGGTTTTTATATTTGTTTTTGTCAACTAGTTTTCCAGTATAGCCATTAACAAGTTTAAAGCCACTCTGTCCTGACCCATTTTGAGAAATCTGTTTCTTTTCTTTGGGAGCTTGTGGGATCTTTTCCTTGAGAGCTGGTAGGGTCTTTTCTGTCTCCGGTATTCTGAAATGTCATGAGGGTATGGGTCCATCTTTATACTGGGGAGTTGGTGGGCCCTTCTAATCTGAAAGCTCTTTTTTTTTTTTTAGAGACAGAGTCTAACTTTATGGCCCTGGGTAGAGTGCTGAGGCGTCACAGCTCACAGTAATCTCCAGCTCTTGGGCTTAGGTGATTCTCTTGCCTCAGCCTCCCAAGTAGCTGAGACTACAGGTGCCCACCACAATGCCCTGCTATTTTATTTGTTGCAGTTCGGCCGGGGTCAGATTCGAACCCGATACCCTTGATATATGGGGCCGGTGCCCTACCCACTGAGCCACAAGTGCTGCCCAATCTGAAAACTCTTATCCATCAGTTCTGGGAAGTTTTCTTTAATTATTCCATTGTTTAATTCTTCCCCTCTGTATTTTCTGTTCTCCTTTTCTGGAACTCTTACTATTCAGATATTGGACTTTCTGGGTTGCTTCTCTGATTCTTCTTTACTTTTCCAACCCTTCTAGTGAGAACTTTATGTTCTTTTTTTTTTTTTTTTGAGACGGAGCCTCAAGCTATCCCCTTGGGTAGAGTGCCATGGCATCACAGCTCATAGCAACCTCCAATTCCTGGGCTCAAGCGAGTCTCCTGCCTCAGCCTCCCAAGTAGCTGGGACCACAGGCGCCTGCCACAACGCCCGGCCATTTTTTGGTTGCAGCCATCGTTGTTGTTTGGTGGGCCCAGGCTGGAGATTCAAACCTGCCACCTTAGGTGTATGTGGCTGGCGCCTTAGCTGATTGAGCCACAGGCACCGAGCCAGAACTTTATGTTCTTATGTTTTTACTTCCTAATAGCTCTGTTTTGTTTGCTACATGTTACTTTTTTTCAAAATTTTTATTTACTATTTTTTAAGAGATGGGATCTTGGCATATTGTCCAGGCTGGATTTAACTCCAAGTGATCCTCTGCCTCGGCCTTTGGAATAGCTGAGACTACTGGTAGATACCACCAAACCTGGCTTGCCTGTTACTTTCTTTTATGGCAGTCTTTCTTCATATACAGGGTATATTCTCTCTTTATTTGAGAAAATTATTATTATTATTTTGAGATAGTGTCTTACTCTGTTGCCCTGGGTAGAGTTCTGTGGCATCATGGTAGCTCACAGCAGCCTCAAACTCTTGGACTCAAGTGATCCTCTTGCTTCAGCCTCCTGAGTAGCTGAGACTACAGGTGCCATGACACCTGGCTTGTTTTTTCTATTTTAAGTAGAGACGGGGTCTAGCTCATGCTCAGGTTGGTCTTGAAGTCCTGAGCTCAAGCTATCCACCCCCATCTCATCCTCCCGGAATGCTAGGATTACAGGCATGAGCCAACATGCCCAATCTATTTGAGAATATTATTGATAATTTTTTTTTTTTAGGCAGAGTCACACTTTATCACCCTGGGTAGACTGCCATGGCATCACAGCTCACAAAAACCTCAAACTCTTGGGCTCAAGAGATTCTCTTGTCTCAGTCTCCCAGGAAGCTGAGATTGTAGGCACCTGCCACAATGCCCAGCTATTTTTATTTTTATTTATTTATTTATTTATTTATTTTTGAGACGGAGCTTCAAGCTATCCCCCTGGGTAGAGTGCTGTGGCATCACTGCTCACAGCAACCTCCAACTCCTGGGCTCAAGCGAGTCTCCTGCCTCTGCCTCCCAAGTAGCTGGGACCACAGACGCCTGCCACAATGCCTGGCCATTTTTTGGTTGCAGCCATCATTGTTGTTTGGCGGGCCTGGCTGGGGATTCGAACCTGCCATCTTAGGTGTACGTGGCTGGCGTCCTAGCTGATTGAGCCACAGGCACCCGAGCTGCCCAGCTATTTTTAGAGACTAGGTCTCACTCTGGCTCAGGCTGGTCTCAAACTATTAAGCTCAGGCAATCCACCCACCTTGGCCTCCTCCTATTGGCAGGAGCCATCACACCTGGTTGATTTAGATTTTTTTTTTAATTTTTTACAAAATTTCAGATTCAGCACTTGGGCGGCAAAGACAAGTAGATTGCTTGAGCCCACAGGTTTGAGACCAGCCTAAGCAAGAGCAAGACCCTGTCTCTTTTTCTTTAAATTTTTAATTAAGGGGCGGCTTTAAATTTTTAATTAAGGGGCGGCGCCTATGGCTCAAAGGAGTAGGGCACCAGCCCCATATGCTGGAGGTGGCAGGTTCAAACCCAGCCCTGGCCAAAACTGAAAATAAATAAATAAATAAAAATAAAATTTTAATTAAAAAAAATTTTTTTTTTGAGACAGAGCCTCAAGCTGTTGCCCTGGGTAGAGTGCTGTGGCATCACAGCTCACAGCAACCTCCAACTCCTGGGCTTAAGCAATTGTCTTGCCTCAGCCTCCCAAGTAGTGGGAACTACAGGTGCCTGCCATAACGCCTGGCTATTTTTTTGGTTGTAGTTGTCATTGTTGTTTGGCAGGCCCAGGCTGGATTCGAACCTGCC
>CAUYQV010183852.1:0-31553 GCA_963574575.1 Galagoides demidoff
TGGCTGCAACCAAAAAATGGCCGGGCATTGTGGCAGGCGCCTGTGGTCCCAGCTACTTGGGAGGTGGAGGCAGGAGACTCGCTTGAGCCCAGGAGTTGGAGGTTGCTATGAGCTGTGATGCCATGGCACTCTACCCAGGGGCATAGCTTGAGGCTCCATCTCAAAAAAAAAAAAAAATCTAGTATTGAAACATATTTTTTAATATATGAAATTCATTCTTCAAAAGAGACATTAAATTGGAAATGTGAGGTTACTTTTTAAACATGACTAAAGAAAATTATTTCATACTTAGTCTGATTTAGTGTTTTCTTTCTAAGTTTGTAAATGAGACATTGCATGTCAAAGATCCTTTAGAAATAACTATCAAAATTTCCAAGTTTATTAATATAAAATTTGTAAAATTAATGTAAACCTAAAGTAAAAGAAAATTTTTAGTTTTTAGTGATAGTGTATTGAGGACTAATTCAGTTTTCTCATTAAAGAATTAACCTGTGAATAATCTTTAGGGTAAAAAGTTAATTGAACATTAGAGAGATAAATTGTTACAATTGATCCACTACTCTACAGTTCGTATTGCAAGATTATAATCTAAAATGTACAAATAACATTTTATTATATTATGCTAACTTTGTAAAAGTCTTTAAAGTTGTAGGATATTTTAATGGGATGATAATATTCTTAATAAAAAAAGGCTTCAGACATGTATTATTCAGCTTATTATTATAGACAATTTTAACTCAGTTGAAGGTTTTATACATGAGTCAGTCAATGCCACGTTATAGCTGCATTTCTAGACACCTTTAGCCTTTTGCAAACACCTTTCACTCAATTCAACTGCATTTTCCATGCTAAATTATGGGTGATTTGAATAAGAGAATCAAGGCTTATTCACTTTTCCATTTGAATAAAGAGAAACAAGATATGAAACTGGGGTTTAAGAAAAGTCTGTGTACTGCATATCATATTTAATTGAAGTGCAGATATTATTGATTAAATGCATACCAGTAAGACAACAAAAACAATGCTAATTCCATGTGTAAAATTTATCTGTATTTCAGAAATAGTGCACTTGCAAAGTTTTGCATCTTAGAATTGACAAAATATGATCAAGCCCTGGATATTCCAGGTAGCTTTATAATTAAAGTAAAGCAAGAAGACAGCCCTCAGAATGGGAGAAAATATTTTCAGGTTATGTTTGTGACATAGAATCCACAAAGAACTCAAACTAATTCATAACAAAAGAACAAGTGATCACATTTCATTGTGTGCAAGAGACTTGAACAGAAGCTTCTCTAAAGAAGACAGGAAAAAAATGCTCATCATCTTCAGTTATCAGAGAAATGCAAATCAAAACCACTTTGAGATATCATCTAACTCCATTAAGAGTAGACCACATCACAGAATCCCAAAACTACAGATGTTGGAGTAGATGTGGAGAGAAGGAAAACTTCTGTACTGCCTGTGAGAATGCAAGCTAATATGTTCCTTTTGGAAAGAAATTTGGAGAACACTGAGGGAACCTGCCCTTAGATACTGCAATTCCTCTACTACATATATATCCAGTTGACCAAAAATCATTTTACAACAAAGATATTTGCACCAGAATGTTTATTGAAGCCCAATTCATAATTGCCAAGTCATGGAAGAAGCCCAAGTGCCCATGGACCCATGAATGGATTAACAAACTGTGGTATATGTATGTCATGGAATATTCTGAAGCCATAAAAAGATGGAGACTTTACCTCTTCTATGTTTACCTGGATGCAGCTAGAACATATTCTTCTTAGTAAAGTATCTCAAGAATGGAAGAAAAAGCATCCAATGTACTCAGTATTATTATGAAATCAAAGATAATCATCCACACTTTCATGTGAATGCTAAAACACAACTATAGCCCAGAATGAAGGAGGGAAGAGGAAGGTGAGGGGAAGGGAAGGAGAGGCCAGTGGGACCTTGCCTATGGTGCATATTGCAAGGGTACACGTCAAATCTATTAAGAGTAGAGTATACATGTCTTAACACAACAGTTAAGTAAGTGAGATGAAGGCTGTGTTAGCCAGTTTGATGTAAGCATTCCAAATTGTATATAAAATCTGCTCATTGTACCCATACATGCATTAATGTACACAGTTATGATTTAATAAAAATAGTAATAATAATAAAGTATCTATGGTCTTGTGCCTTTATTTTTATTTTTAAGCTCTTAAATTCAACCAAATCATATTTAATACCTTTCAAAGGAACTTTAGTAACATTAATCATGGAATTTTGTTCCTAATGTAATTTAACCCATAGGTAAACCTTAAGTGTCTGGAGTTCCCAGATTCTTACCATCTAGGGAACCATTAAGAGTTATGCTTTATTAATTCCACCCTTTCGTAATTTCCTGGCCTACCCTCAAGGTGTATGCCTCTTCAGTAATCTCTTCTCTCTGTATGGCCCTTTCCCTTCAGTCAGTTTCCCACTATTCATCTCTCTCCTGGAGTTTTAACTTGTATGACCCAAACTCTATACTGCTTATAGTAGGTGTATATATACACATGCTGAAGTGTGCAAAAATGTAACTTTATTTTCCTCTAACTCAACTGAACTCTTATTTTAAGCCTCATTCTACTCTCTATTGTAAAAATTAATCTTGGCAAATTAAAGGAAGGTTATTTCTGTTTGATATGGGCTTATAATTCAATTATGTTAAGATTCAAGTGTACTTCTGAAGTTTTGTCCATAATGAAGTCAATTAAATTATAAGTTCTTCCTGGCACATCTATTGCTGGAGGGTTATCGTGGACACCAGAATCTCTAGATTCTTAGTATATAAAACCATCTGATGTCGTACACATGGGCACAAGAAGGGGCGTACAATGGTCTTTAAAGTATATTATTTCCTTCCTTTTTTGTTTTCTGGTGTCTATGGCCAGGTTGTACATAAGCTATGTTTTCACAAGATCTCCATTGGGGATGGCTAAGATTGTATTGAAATAACACTGTCCTAGCAGGTCCAAGAGCTTTTTACAGTTAACTTCTGCACCTCATCATTTGGAGACAACAATTCTCAGAGATGACTCCACTCCATAGACTCAGACAATGTGTGTGATTTTTAGGAATTACAACTTTAATTACATATTTCTTTCAATGATATTTCTGTTCTTTAACAACAGGCTTTCTGTTTCTACCTTAGCTGAATTCGGGTATAGAATTACAGGTTATCTTTACTCATGAACTCCAAACTTAATGGAGGATTTCAGATTGGGAGGTGGAGGCAGTGAATTTATACCCTTCACTCCCTGGCATATGCAAATTAGTATCAACACATCAGCATTTTTTCTAAAACACTCTCTCTACCGATTTTTAAAGATCAGACATTTCAGAGAAGAACTTTTCTGTCCCATACAAGTGGACTTTTTCAGTAATATCTGAAATCTAGTCTTTTGTACCTGGAAACAAAAAATGTGGTATATTTTTTCTCCAACTCTAATTTGCCTATTTATCTTTACAGTGAATGGCTGTCCTGGGTCAGAATTTCAGTGGTCTTGGGATAACAGAAAAAAAAAATTCTACAAATAACAACTCAGAATATTATCCTGCAACACTCAGTAAACATCTTAAAGCTCTACTTCGTCTTTCATTTCCTGAACTTAGCAGATCAGAAACATCGCTATTTCGAGAGTGCACTGATATCCTAATGCCCATTTATAAATAACTTTAAATAACTGTATATTTTCCCACACCTCATGTGGGCTCAGGCTCAAGAGAAACCAAGATGGCCCCTCCCTCTGCAATACTAGGGTCATTTATTATCCCTTCAAACTCTTGTGTAAGCCCCGGCTCCTTCAGGACATTCACATGATAGAATTTTGAAGTAGACACACTGATGTTATGAGACACAATTCATATCACTTTCAAGCTAGAAAACAAGGTAGAAATCTTCAAACTAGATAAAAGCAGTTACATGATTTTAAGTAGTGACTCAAGGGTATAGAAGAAGTAAGGCTGAAGAGGATTAATGAAAAAGGATTTTGGGGGGTTATTTTTAAGTGAACTTTTAATTTTTAAATTTATTTTTTATTTCAAATTGACATGAGGGTACACATTTTTAGGTACATTGTTCTCACTTGCAGCGTAAAGTTCCACCCTCACCCAGTGGGCATGTTATACACCTTCACAATGGGCATGTTAGGTAAGATCCCACATTATGTCCTCCCTCCTTCTGCCAATAGTCCTCCCCCTTCCCCCTGTTGCTTCCCTCTACCCATGAACTAGACTATATTAGTGTTTTGTTGTTCTTATGAGCATGTAATTGCTTATATATTGATTTCATATTTGTATGGAGTACACTGGATATTTATTTTTCCATTCTTGTAATACCTTACTAAGAAGAATGTATTTCAACTCCATCCAGGTAAATGTAAAAAATATAAAGTCCCCATCTTTTTAAATGGCTGAATAGTATTCCATGGTGTACATATACCACAGCTTATTGATCCATTCATGGGTTGATGGGCACTTAGGTTGCTTCTATGACTTGGCAATTATGAATTGAGCCTCAATAAATATTCTGATGCAATTGTCTTTGTGGTAAAATGATTTTTGTTCTTCTGGGTAGATACCTAGTAATGGGATTGTAGGATCAAAAGGTCTACTTTTAGATCTTTGAGGATTCCTCATACTTCTCTTCAAAAAGGCTATATTAGTTTGCAATCCCACCAGCTGTGTACAAGTGTTCTCTTCTCTCCACATCCACACCAACAATAAGAAAGAATTTTAGTTTAAAACTGTTTTTTAATCTTTAAAACTGACAAAAATGTTTTGTTTTGTTTTTGAGATAGAGTCTCACTATGTCACCCTGGGTAGAGTGCCCTTGTGTCACAGCTCACAGCAATCTCTCACTCCTGGGCTCATGTGTTCCTCTTGCCTCACCCTCCTGAGTAGCTTGAACTACAGGTGCCCACCACAACACCTAGATAGTTTGTAGAGATGGGGTCTCACTTTTGCTCAGGATGGTCTCAAGCTCCTGACCTCCAGCAATCCACCCATCTTAGCCTCTGAAGGTATTAGAATTGCAGGAATGAACCAGTGCACCAGGCCCAAAAATGTTTTTTTTTTTTAAACATATTTTTTAATAGAATTTCTTTAAGATTCACCAGAAAAGTCACAAGGTGAATGAGATATTTCACTTGGGGGATAGTGGACATACTCCTTTGAGTAAACATTAAAGTATCATGGGTCATAAAAACAGTTTTATGTTTTCAAACCACAAATGGTATTTTAGAATAAAATATTAATATTCTGCTACACTCTTGTTTCTCACTGTCAACCTCAAATTTCCTCATTCCAACTCATTCACTGAAGGTCCTTCATAGTCCCTGGAGTCTTACTACCTTCTTGATTTCTGCTGTTCTTATGAGTTAGTTACCCCTGTGTGTGATATCCTGTTAACACCCTAGTATTTCCTTCCCTTATCTCCAACTGCCTTCTCATTGCTACGTTTAAACAGCTATCTGCAGGATCACATCTTGGGTCATGGATTAGCCAAAACTGTTCCACTTCTAAGACAATAAATAAATAGTTTTCTATGATCACAGTCTTCTGTCATTCTCTTTCAAAGAAATACATTCATCAATCTTATACTATACATTTGTTAATCCATGGAATCCTCCAATTTCTTCACAATAGCTTTCTCTAGTCAGAATATTTTTTAACCTCCTTCCTAAATGTCAATGATTTAATCATTCCAAAGAACCACCTTTTTTGTTCCTTCATCTCTTTTGACCCACTGTATTTCTCATCCCCCTTGTCTAGCAAGATTTCAGTCTCAGTTGGGGTCCAATGTTTCCTTTCTCCATACCTGCATCTGTGTATATGAGTAGTGATTTAGATCACAAAATCATGACAATTTATGATCAGAGCATTATATAATTATGGTCAGAGCATTCATTGGAATCCCTTCTATAATTGGCTTCTTTCCCTGGACAGCAAAACTGTTATGTCAACCATCTTCCATTGTCTGCAAATTTCTAAACTCTTGCATCTCTTCCTTTTCAACAGATGATTTCATCTCCCTACTTCAGAGAAAATAGGTAATTACTTCCTCAAATTCCTTCACCCAACTGTACAGTTTCATGTGTCCCCATCTTTGGCTTCTTCTTCATTGTAAGATGTTCCTCATCCTGTCTATGGCCACTACCTTTCCCTCTTTCCCTCTGGTTAACATGCTCTCTCACACTATCTTGGACTTGAACATTTGATTCTTCTCTATTTTCTTTCCTCAACCTTCCCTCCCATTGCATCTACATTTTTTATAGGAGGCAAGAGAGATTAAACTTTCACCATACTCCTCCAGTTTACTTAATATCTTTATTTTCTCTAAAAGCAAAATTTCTTAAAGTGATTTCTCTGCCCTTATTTCCTTTCTACTGACTCAAAATTCTACCACATTAGACCAGGGGTAGTGACTCACACCTATAATCCTAGTACTCTGGGAAGCCTGGGTGGGTGGATGCTTGAGCTCAGCAGTTTGAGATCAGCCTGAGCCAGAGCCAGACCTCATCTCTAAAAATAGCTGGGAGTTGTGATGGGAGACTTTAGTCCCACCTACTCAAGAGGCTGAGGCAAGAAAATCGCTTGAGCCCAAGAGTTTGGGTCGCTGTGAGCTATGATGCCATGACACACTACCAAGTGTGACAAAGTGAGACTCTGCCTCAAAAAAAAAAAAAAGTTCTATGACATTCTATGTAAATTCTACTTGTCTAGGCCATAGTGACCTCTTTGCTGTTAGGTCAGTCTGGCATTTAAAATATAAAGGTGATGCTCACCTTATTTTCTTTTAGTATTACTGCAGCCTTATAGTATAAGCCATATTTCCTGAACAAGAAACTAGTATTCTGAAAGCTAGTGTGTCAGTAATACAAGTATTTAAGTATAGGTGAAAAAAGTTGATCTTGAATAAAGGGCTTCTGACTCAGGATATTATACTGTCCTACAATAAAATAAAGTGATGTATTATATTCTCATATTCATAATTCCATGAATATTTACAATTTATTTTTACATAAGATCATGTATTTCCATGGCCTACATTGATATCAGAGGCCATGGTTTCTGAAATTATTAATAATTCAAGGTGACCCAGAAATGTCTTGGAAGAGGGGAAGCTAATGAGAAAAGTTTGCCTTGTGAATATCCAAGTAAAAATGAGTACTAAACATGTTAAAGAGAAGCTATTGCTCCTGAGTAATAAAAATTGACTCAAGCGAAAATATAAAGGAGAACCTGAGAGTTGAAAATCTCACCTGTTTTGGGAACTAGTTTGATTGGCTTAAAAAGCCCAATGTTGCCTGACAAATCTCTGAAATACCTACGAGCTGATTTGAACAAAAAAATTCTCAAGGTTTTCACTTTTTCTTTATAACTCTTTTTTCATTGAAGTATTTACACCTTGGTGATAAAAGAATTATTTGGAATAGTAGATATCATCCATAAAATATTTGGTTATTTGCTGCCTTATAGGAATGTGTAAAATGCATTCAAAGTAGAAGAAATTAAGTTCTCAAGGTCAGGATTCCCAGAAGAGCTGGCACTTCAGCAAGACTCGATGGCTCATAGACACTTTCCAGGTAGATGAGGGAGGAGAAGCATTGATGCAGAGGGACCAGCTTGTGCAAAATCCAGAAATGTAGATATCATGGTGTGTTTAGAAAGATACAATCAGTTGTTCTGATGAAGTCAAGCCTTTTAAAAGTATAATTAACAGGGAGACCACTCAATATAGTTTGGAGGAATAAAATCAGCAAGGTGGATTTATTATTCACACAGTGGAAAATCACTAGAGTGGCTGGTTTCCAGCACAGATGGATCTCAGGGCTTAAAAGATGCATGAGTTCACGCTTTTGTTTTTTCTTCCCTCTCTCCGTTTCTCTCTCTCTCCTTCTTCCTCCCCCTTCCCTTCTTTCCCCTTTTTCTTCTGTTTCATTCTTAAGCAGGCTCTTAACACGGACAAACCAAAAGAGTCACCAGCAGAATCACATTGAAATCCTTCCCATGTTACTGGATCACCATGTGTGTCTGCATCTTTTCACTAATCTTTGCACGTGAAGCAAAATTCTTAATAATATCCATCACCTCATTTTCTGTTTTCTATTCCTATTTCAGATACAGAAACAGGTGAAAAAATTCTGATTTAGGTAAATGGGGAACGTTTGTCAGGAGTGTAATAAATTGGTATGTGACAGAAATCAAAATATTGATAACTCTAGGGATGATTATCCTTGTAAGATAATTATAAGGATGATACAGGGAGATGATAAATTGCTATGAAGTTTGTGAGCCTTCAGATGTTGACAAAAGCAGAGAAGATTCTCCTTATTCTATATGAGGTTTGTGTGATGATTTATTTACCAATCATACATTAATAAAAAAAAAAAATTAGCGTCTCAGGAGACGGAGGCAAGAGAATCACCTAAGCCCAGGAATTGGAGGTTGCTGTGAGCTGTGAGGCCACAGCACTCTACCAAGGGTGATAAAGCGAGACTCTGTCTCTAAAAAAAAAAAGAAAAAAAAAAACAAAATTTAGTGTCAAACTCTGAAATAAGTATGCTTGCACAAAAGAGCTTGAGTTTTTTTGGTCTTATTTTTTAGAAGTGAAAGTCCAAAAGAAAAGAATAATGCCCATTTTAAAATGTATTCGAATCAGCTAATAGCCTTCCAGAAAAATTTTCTCTGTTTTTACTTGCATCAGCAATCCACTTGTTTCAATTTTCCAGAAGCATGGGCTCCCTGAAATTATATATCTTTATAATTGTCATTGTTATAATAAAATTCTGTCGGAAAAGAATTCCTTTATAATTCCATTGGAAGAGAAGTTCTTTGTGCATATTTTCACAAATCAGGATTTATCCGTAGCTGTCCTCGGTGCCCGTTCATAGTCTGGTTAGCAAAGTGTGGCAGAGACGGTTCCTTCAGCACGTTTACGTTCTTCTAATTTAATTTCTAATGATAAGATGCACCAGTGTGTCTACCTGAAGCAGTATGACATATGTGAGAGAGAAGTGACAAATTCTCCATTTTTCCAAACACAATAGATTAGTGGCGCAGATAAGAAAGAAAGATGCCAGATGAAGATGGCATATATTACTGGCAACAAGTCCCGGATGGAATGGCCAGAAAAACAAATGTGAAAATCATTTGGATGTAATTGGAGAGGAGGAGGCAGGGAAAAGAAAGGAAAATTCTGTGAAATAAGGAACAGATGATGCTTTTGTAGTCCAAACTCCCCCAATTTTTCAGCTTGCCTTTCCTGCTTGTTCTGCTGTAACAATATATGTGGACAATTACTGAAATGTACTCAGCCTTGAGATTACAGATAATTTGAAATGGAAACAAGCTGCATACAAAAAATATTTGAAAATAAATACTTGAATTGATTTTCTCAGCCTTATCCATGCCCTATTAACACGTTGATACCATTAAATTGTGGTTTTATTTTAGGTGTCCTTACACTAGACTCCGAGCTCCAAAGAATAGTTCCAGTTGTGCATTTTGAAAGTAACTCTGCATACGCCACATGTTAGGTGCTTAATGAGAATTTTGAATGAATTAACTTACGTTTCAACCTTCGTATGCCTTCATGTGTTTGCTGCTTATCTCCATTCAAGCAATCACCACATACTATTCGTTCGTTCAACAAACACGCAGTATTTGGCCTTGAAAACACAAAAATTGGCCCTGATAATTTCCATGCCCTTGTTGCCCTTAATTATACCTGTTAGCCTGCAGCAGGCAAAAGAGAAGTGATAAAAGAGCTATTATTTTAATGACTGCCTACCATGTATAAAACAGAGTGTTATCTACATTACAGGCCTTATCTCCATTCCCCAAATTGCCCCATTATCACCTCTCATGTACATTGAGGACATTGAAGAAGTTTTCTCAATATTTTCATATTCATGGTTGGAAAATGCAGGAGGTGAACCCACATTTTCTTTATTTTCTTAGATGTTTCTAGTGCTTTTTTATTTCATCAAGCGATGCCATATTTTCCTGTTTTTATTCAGTCATGTAAAATAGGAAGATAAGTAGTGAGATTTTCATCAGCATGTCCTTCATTCCTAACAAAATTGCTCGTAAGTACTATCATCCCATTTTTGTTTATTTCAGGTTTTCCTGCCTAAAATATGCTTTTGTCTAGTTTTTTCCTGTATTTTCTTCTATATTTTATATTTTTCTTGAGAACACTCTCAGATGGGCAGTTCTCTCTTTTCCCAGTAGCCAGACATGCAAGTTCCACCATATATATTATCCCTTGGCCCTCTGGAGCATGTCCGGCTTCCCACCAGAACACAAAGGATATGCAAAAGATATGGGGAGAGGGTGTCTGTTCTCACTGCGTCCCTTCTCAGAATGAGACTCTCAGACCCGGCTCCAATTCTCATTAGTGTGGGCCTCTAAGACTGAGATACAAAGGTTCTCTTCTAATTTAAGTCCTGTAATTTGTGTTCAGGATGACCTGTAATTTATGCATCCATTCGTTCACTCTATAAATATTTTTGTGGTGTCTCTGGACATCATTCTAGGTATTACAAATGCAAAAGAGAGAAACAAGGGGAAAAGGGGAAGAAGACTGGAAGAAGGGAGAAGACTAACGAGAACGTTGCTGTGCTCGCCAGGCTTACATTTTAGTAATCATCATAGACAAAAATTTCCAGAAGGTAGAAATAGACACGGCAGCTGCCATTCTAATTACTTTGTCCACTGTTGATGATGAGGAGGACAATATTTGGATAGTGATGGAGATTAAAAAATCTAATCCATGCTAAATGGTGAGTTCAGTCTTTATATATTGTTTTAAATGTCATCATATTTTACAGAAGGTTGGGAATGATGCAGATGAAGGAAGAAATCCCCAATAGATCACATACTAGAGACCCTAGTAAAAATGGCAAATTGAAAAAATAATGGATTTTGAATTAATGATTCTCAAGCTTTCTTGCATATTCAATTCACCTGAGGAGCTTCAAAAAAAAAAATCATGATTCCTATTCTACACCTCACATTAATTAAATAAGAGAGGGGGAAGGGCCAGGTATCAGTTGGTTTTGTTTTGGTTTGTTTAAATGCAGACAAACTGGAAAGCCAATTCATCAAGCATATTTTTCTCAAACTTTTGTGTACATGCAAATCAGTTGAGAGCCTTATTAAACAAGGATTCTGGTGCAATAGATCTAGAATGCACCCTAGATTTCCTGCTGCCGCTGCTCTGTGTCCTACACTTTCAAGTAGCAGGGCTCTACACAGCACTGTTCATCTCATCAGGACTGAAGGAGCTCTGTAGCTAGCTACCAGCTCTTTTCTGAGCAGTGGTTACCTTAAGACACATTTAGCGCAGTAAAAGCCATCAGTGTTCCAGGACCAGGGAAGAACTACAAACCTACAGAGAAGAGGGATTCCAAAATTATAGGGTTTTTCCTGACATAATAAGTTGGCAGTGCAAACAAGAAATCACACACTATTATGGTCTGCATTGTTTGTGTCCCCAATAAAAAATAATATGTTGAAATCCTCCCCTTCAAGGTGATAATTTAGGATGTGGTGCCCTTGCAGGTGAGTAGTCCTAAGCACAGAGCTCTCACACATTCTCATAGAATAGGCCTAAGGGAACTTGTTTGCCCATGAGAAGATGCAGCAAGAGGGTATCGTCTATGAGAAAGCAGGCCATAGCCAGACACTGAATCTTCTGGCACCTTTATCTTGGTCTTTTCAGGCTCTAGAACTGTGTGACATAAATTTCTGATGTTTATAAGCCACCTAGTTTATGTTACTTTGTTTTAGCAGCCCAAGGACTAAGACGCTCCCCATTCAAACCCAGGATAAAAGGCGCTGCTGGTACACACCTACAGATGCTGGTCCTCCCCACGGTCTTCAGTAAGTACCATCATCACAGACCCGGATTAAACCTAATCAATGACAAAACTTCTAGGTAGAAAAAACAAAAATCCTGACTTATCACCTTTTTATGCAACCTCAGTCTTGTAGCTTAATGTATTTCCTAAGTGAATAGCCCAAGACCAAATTCCTCTACCTAGGGGTGAATTAAACAAAGGATGAGAAAGACATGTTTGTGTGTGTGTGTGTGCACGTGTAAAAGTATAGATGACGTTTAGAAATGAGATATCTAGTTCCCAATTTATTCCTAAAATGTGTCCTAACTGATCACTTAAGATACTTACCCCAAATCTTTCTTTATTAACTCTGTGAAAATTTTTTATTGGACTATGCCGTTCCCGTTTGGATTTGAAATCTATTTGAACTTGCGTGTAGCTTCTTTTATTCTTAGGTTAGCATTTAGGACAAAAATCCTACCGTCATCAAAAATGACTGAAATAAAAGAGAAATATTCATGTGTAAGAAAGAAAGCTATCTTTCTGCACAATCACAAAAGGTATGACTATTTTAATTTTTCACTCCAAAGAGCTCTGATATGAATCTAACTCGTTTGACGGCACTTGTCAAATGATATTATTTTACTACTACAAAATGCATTCTATAGCATAGTTCTCCATATTAGGTATTGGATATGCCAATAGTATGTGCCCAATAAAAAGTCAGTGCACACTAAATCAATGAGTATAATGGACTTCATCTTCTACTGGGATTTCACTGTGAAGTAGTCTTTGAATTGGAAGTAGAGTTGATAGAAAAGTAGAACAAGAAACTATTTTTTTTTAAAAACTGCCAAAAGTTTTCAGAGATTTAGAGATTACGGTTTCTTCAAATTATTCATTGGTTAGGGAGACACACTCATTAGAAAGGTTGTTTTATCTGCAATAAGATAAAAAGAATATATTTTAACATTTTAACAGGTGTTATTTTTTTCATCAGAGCCACTTTTCACTTATGCAAACACAACACATCCACTCATGGTCTCTGAATTAGAAATATCAATCCTTCAGTTCATCGCGTCCCAAACTGGGTCTGAGATCAAGTCAACAATTAAGAGCTATTCATTCCCACTCTATTTGTTGTTTTCCATTTTATTTATGTGACTTGGTTAGTAAAAGTAAAATGAACATAGAGTAAAAGGCAGTGTTGTAGTGCCTGGAACACAGTAAGCTCGCAACACCTAATTTTATTTTTCATTTACACTTAGATTGATTATTCTAAGATACGATTTTTCTTTACTTAGTAAATTATAATTAGTTAGATACATACTGAACATCTTCGTATAATAAAGAAAAAATAAAATATCTGTGATACAACTTACCCAAATAAAATAATTTTTTATTATGAGTTGAATAAACTCTGCCTGTAATGGCCGCATAATGTATTTTTCAGGGCAGTGCAGTAGTTTTCTACTACAGGTGTAACAAACTACCACAAATTAAGCAGCTTAAAATAGCTCCACATGTATAAATTCCTAGTCCTACAGTCAGAAATTTGGTTACAGAATGGCTCAGCTGGTTTTCTGCTTAGTGCTTTGTAATGCAGAAGTTCAGGTGTCAGGAGGGCTATGTCTCTTTGTGGAATTGAATTCAGATTGTGGGGAATTTAAGCTCTAGGTGGTTATAGGACTGAGATCCTCATTTCCTAGCTAAACATCAAAGAGCCTGTCTTATTTACTTAAGGCTGTATAATCTCCCAATTTTAAGGTCCACTGTAATCTGTCAATTACATTTGCTAGGTAATTTGCCCTGAAATGTAACAGTCAAAGATTCCATGGGTATCTTTGGGGGACTATTCTACCCATAGTAGCAAAGTTAATAAATTGATTCTGACAATAATGAACTTACTTCCTGAAAGACTAATAGCATGATGACCATGATGACGGAAGCTTCCAGGGTAAGAAAAAATGGTATCTTAGAATTCCCCCTGACTTAATGAGACAAATATTTTGTATACTTTCCACAATTTTACCATTCTTTTCCAGTATGTACTTTCCTTATTAGGGTCTTTTGGAAATCATCTTGATTGGGCTAATCATTTCCCACCTGATGGTTTGATCAGAAATGTTGCTATGTCATGGAATATCAAACAGTCTGTCCTGAGACAATTAGAAAGTACAAAAAAAATTATTTTGATGCATTTAAATTGTATAGATCTTTTATTTGGAAGAATCTTATAGGCCAACTTACACTCAATAATTCTTCATATAAATCTGTGCATTCATGTTCTAAATAGGATCACAAATACAATGGGGAAATTATTTCTTCCTTAATGCCTTTTGCAGGGAAATAATCTTTTATAGGACTAGTTTAAAAAAACAAACATATGTGGGGTAGTTGTCTTTGCTAAATTTGAATGCATAGATGATTCAATGTAAGTATTTTAGGGATAAAGTAAATACATGTTACTGAAATTCTTTACTTGCAGTGAATTTTAACTGCTACTTACAAGAAAATCTGTAAATCGAATGGGACTTTTTACTGTTGAAAGAATGATCGAAAGCATCATAAATAGAAAGCTGTCTCAACATAAAGACATAGTGTTTTTCAGCACCTGGTTTATGGTCAGCTTTGCCCACATTCATTAGACTTTGGAAGTGTTTAGAATTTTATAATGGAACTACAAAAAAGTGAAGGAAAGTACTTTCTCAGTTTATTTAAGCAGCAGGGTAATGAGAGGGTGTATGGGTGAATGATGATGTTCTAAGGTAGAAAAAGAAAGCTAAAATAATTTTCTTTACTTTGGGGATTTAAAAAAGGCTATCCAGTTCTTTTTCTTCCTTCACTCTTTTCACTCTATCCTGAACACATAGTGTTTTGTCCTAGGAATTGTCCATAATTACTTTCTCTGAGATATTTTTTCTTTATAATGAATGTATTTTCCAGTAATTTAATACCTGAACATTAAAATGTCCTATTATTGTACATTTCACCAGCATAATACTGAAAAAGGATGTTACATAGCCTTATTTGAAAGAATAACATTACAACTCCCAAAGTCCATTTTGCACTCCATTAAATAAAACCTTCAGTGTGCCAATGAATCACCATAAGAAAACTTATAAGTATGAAATTTAAATGGCATAAAATATACTTGCAAAACACAAATTATTGCTATTTTTATATACACTAATTATTATAATTATTCTGAAATTTCAGCACATGATCTTTCTGAAGAGAGTAGCTTGTTCAGTGTGCCCCATGCCTATGCAGAAAGTGCCAAAAAAATGTATACACGATTTAAGAAAGGAAAAAAAACTATATTAAAGTTTGAATGCTAAAGTCATATTTGACTTTTGCAGTTACAAGAGGCGTTCAAACATGACTTGTCTCCATCTTTTGCTATCAGTAGATATTGGGCATTATAATTTAATAGAATTGTTCCTTTCTTAAAATGTGTATACACTTTTTTGCCACCCTCTGTAATTCTTTGATCTTTTAAGTGAACAATTGACTTAGGAAGATTCCAATTTTTCAAATGAGTAAAAGAAATACATAAAAGAAGTTTTAAAAAGTGTCTATTCTATACATGGAGAATACTCAACCCTTATTTGGTAACTCAGATACATTGCAAAGATTATTTTCTTCCAACAATTTTGATATTCTCCTTTATTAGCTTCCAAAATATAGGAGGTGTCTCTAGGTAGCACTTTGCTGCCATAATGGTTCTTGTCTCTTTCTGATAGAGGTGCTTATGTAAGAGCCACAGATGGACAACAGATGAGAGGAGTTATATAGTCATCCCCATACATGTGTATTTACATGAATTCTCTCAAACTGTAGAATAATTGAGGATGGAGGAAAACTTATCCCTGTGTCCAGCTAATTCTTGTTCATAATAGGTAGAAGCTAATTGTAAATATGTTTAGTAAATAAATCATTAATAATAAGAATGTTTATCTGTTGAAGATTTGGGTTATTGTCCCCTATAACTATAAGAAGAAAATGATCCTAAGTTTCTTTGGGGTTGTAAAATTTTGTGATGAAGTGAGTTGCTAACCTACAGTCCTCCTGGGTTTACTTTCAATTCCTTACCAAACATTAGCCTAGTCCTTCCCATTTTCCTTTTTTAAATTCCTTTTCTTTACATTTGAAATATTTTTACTGATTTTTTTTTCCCTTGGATATATAATGATTCCATAGTACTTAATAACAATCTTCTTTTTCTTCTTGTGTACTTTTTTTCCTTCCTTTGACCAATATCTCCTCAATCTCATTTTCAAATCAACCATATCATTTTTGTCCACACTAGAGCCTAACTATTCTTTAATCTGAATAAATTCACATGAATATTCCCATGTGAAAATCAACTATTTTTTTTCTTATTTTTCTTCAAGGTTCATAAAACTTTCCATGATTATTCTCTAGTCTGTTATCTCCTAAAGGTTTTCATTTTCACTATTTCATTACAAATATTTTACTTGCCAGATAGATACTTATACCTTTTTCTACTCGTGAGATACAAATAACTTCATTTTGAAATTGCTTCTATGTTTTTCTGTACCTACATGCAGGAAAAATATATGATTTTTAATAACCCATTATAATAAATAATTTTGAATGACCTCATTTTTTAGGTGATATTTCATACCAGATAATTTATTTTAACATGTGGTATGTGTCTTGGTAGCTATCACTTTGGGTAACTTTCCAATGAGGGTAGAATTAGAAGTTGTGTTTCAAAAGGACATTTGAAGGAAAAGCCACTCTGTTTAGCACTTTTGGTAGGATTTTGAATGTTTCTGACATTCATGATTCCTGTCGTCTCTAACTCTCACAACTCTCAATTTTTTTGTTGATATTCTTATGTCTCAGTTTATTTGGTTTTAAAATTAGGGGTTAAACTAAGATTTCTCTATGATTTGACCATTTAAATTATAAACATGACCATCAGAAGATTTCCAAATAAGAAAGGATATAGAAACTCTTCTTGGGAAAACAGGGAAAAAAAGTTTAAGGGTCTATGAAATGCATATTTAGGATAAATATATTAAGGTATGTTGAGTATATAGGTCTTTAACCTAAAACATCAATTTTATAGATTGTTGTCATGTAATAAAAATAGTTGTTCAATAAGTTTGATGGAATAATGAGTGAATGAACAGGTAGAACTACCTCGCAGCACACTATTTGATATAATAGCAATAAAAATAGTAAATATTTATGGAACACTTTACTTGCGAAAAATATTTTGCATAAATTATCTTATTTTTCAAAATTACACCATGAGTTAGAGTAAATTCATAATTTCTACATAGACAGGGGCTTTTATTGGAAGAGAGAGATAAGGGGACTTTCCTAGAATCCGGGACTATATATAATACAGTTCTTCCAGCTACTGTATCTTTATTTAGCTTTAGATATTGTTAAATTCTCTATTATAAACAAGATAAACACGAAACACAGACATGTTAAGTGACTTCTTTCAATCAAAAATGATGTCAAACCTCCAAAATAGCAATGTTAAATTCAAGATCTGTGTAATTCTGGCCTATAACTATCCATTTCGCCTGGTCTATTTTCTGTGTCGTGTTCAGAATTAACTAAAACCATCATCTCATTTTTTCTTCGTATTTGCACAGCCCTTGAATTATATTTACATCTCATACTGCCTGCTAAGCATTATATTATCTTTTTCTCTTATATTTTCAATACAATTTTTCTTTGTCAGTATTTTTTTGCTACAACTGGAAGCAGAACACTGTAAATGCCTTGGGTAAAATATTCTTGATGAGGTCAAACTCATATTGGAATATCTACCACATGGACACACAGTAATGTTTGTTAAATTGAATAGAATTGACAGTCATAAAGAGGAAACAAAGTGGGTAAATTAGTGCCTTTACAATTCCATCTGTATCATAAAAACCAACATTCGGATGGGGGTGATGGCTCCAATACTTTCATTTCTGACTTAATGTTTAGTAAATGAGCTCCCCATCCTTTTCAGATTTGTAAATTAGGCTCAAAAGTGAATTATGAAAACTATGCACTCTCTGGTCATCACATGCAGATTAATTTCCATAGCATCATGAGTTTATTTTTCAATCAGCTATACATCATGTACCTCCTTTATTATATGCTTAAAATATATCTCTTTCATAGTACATGGTTTAAAGTCTCATCTTTCACTTAAATTGTCACTCAACCTTTTCACCAGGATCCATAATTTTCTTCAATACAGGTTCTATACATGTATTTTATCTTTTAAAAACATGAATTCCTTGGTCAAAATTCTTGAAATTCTTAGTACCTTTGAGATAAAAGTGTGACCTCCAAGTACGACTCTGAGTTTCTTCATTATTTGCTGTGCATTTATCTCTCCAAGCTCATTGCCCATACTCTATTTCATTCTGTTCATCCCTTTAGTCAAGAAAAAAGTTATACTATTTTTGGTTCTTTAAGGATGATGTGCTCATTCCCACATGTATGCCTTTCACATTATAAATGCCCTTCCCTCCTCTCTGACCATTTTACCCTGGCCAACTTTGCAATTTTTAGCTCATTTTAGACATAACTTCCCCTGAGGAGGACTCAAAATAGAAATTATCCACTTCAGGGAACAAACACGCTCTGCCTTTCCAAAACTGGGTAAATTTCTGCCCACACAGCATCCAAATAGACATTTATCACATACAATGTTTTGAAATTAAGGTTTCAAAATCAAGATTTTGAAATCTTACTAGCCTTCCACAGCATAATGTAAACTAATTAAGACTGGTAATATGTGTCCTGAAATATACAGGAATGAATGAATGAATAAGTTACTCAATTTTTTTTCACTGCCATGTTTTTCTTGACATTAGTAGGCTAAGTTTTCAAAGTCACCCAATTTTACTTTACATCTTTAAAAAGTAGACATTCCCAGTTTAGGAGTTGATCAAAAAAAGTATTACTATTTTAAAAACAATCATATACTATAAGCAACATTTGAAAATCATTTGAAAATGATTATAGACTGTTCGGATATATTATCTGAATATGTACATTATCTCTTCATGTTACATACAGACATAAAAAAATATGGCGGGCCCTTTTTGCTCAGGAACTCACATAGTTTTAATAGACTGATTTTTTTTTCCTGCTTTGAGTCTACATGCATGACTATCAATTCTCTTCCTTCTTTTCTTCCTACTACTTCCAAGGCAAGTATTGACTACTTGCATGTAATGGTACAGTGCTAGGCATAGATCGCAAAAGTCTGCAATCTGGCATTCTGTAGCAATTTCCCCTGCTTTCTGCAGTGAGCAAATTCATCTTAGAGGAAAGAAAATGCTCAGGTGTTTATGTCTTTGGCCTCTATGAACCAAAGCTGTCCAGTGAAGTTAAACCTCACGCCATTGGCAATGCACTTTCATTACATTCTCCATGGTCTTCCAGAGATCAGGACCCCACAGGATCCCCAGGTCACTGAGAAGAAACTGGAACCTGCACCTCCAGGGGAGAGGCTTGCTTACTTCCTCCCTTCAGAATGATCAATTTAGACATTTCTGGGAGCACAAATTAGAATCCTTGTGAGACATCTTACTGCAATCCAAGCAATTTCATACACCATTCCTAATATTGCTTCTAGTGATGTTATTTCATGGTAAAATCTTGCCAGGTGTTTTTACACAACAAGTGCAGAATATTGTAAATACTAAAAACTTATTTTTACTATATAAAAATATTAATGAAGATATTTAAAAGAAGCATCTCTTTTTTCTTTTTTTAAGCCAACATTAATAAAGGCATAACTGCTAAAAGAATATTTTTACCTTTATTTTTACACTTAAAATATTTTTCTTACCCTCCAGAATATTAGGGGATATACATATTTTGCTTACATACTTTTTTTTGTACAAATTGAGTGAAAGCTATATGTGGGCCCTTCACCCAGATAGTGTGCGCTCTACTGATTACACTTTAATTTCTTTTGTTTATCTTTTACGTAGGAATGGGAAATCTACTCTGAGCAGTCAAATAACATAAACTGCTTTTTCCCCTGTAGCTGAAATTGTCATGTTGGTTTTAAATATCTCCATTCAAATTAACGAGTAATTTTCACTCTAATCCAACACTGAATTTGGCAGTGCAAAGATGAGAGCGATAGCTTCTTCCTTAAATTGGGCAAGGAGAACTCACTGGTTCTTAAACTGTTAAATGGATATTAGGGTTTTTAATGAATGGAACATTTATTTTTGTGCCAGCTCCACTAACAACATTGACATGATTAGCATACATTTTGGCAACTATTCTAGCACAAGGTGTTAGTAAAAAGGGGCTTTTATCTTGGAGCTTAATTTACTTTAGCTGTCCTGGTTATTAATGTTTGTAATGTGAATGAGATATTTTTGTAAAGGAAATCCTGCTATAAGAAGTATTCAGAAATACATCTTTGATAAATGTTACAAGCATGTCTCCTGCTGAGGATAAAGTTTATTTCTCAAAGCATATGAGCCTTCTTCAAATTTAGAAATGAATCGAAAATTCTGTTATTTATATTGATAGTAAAATTATTACACTTAATGGAGAATTTTTTAATTAACAGTGTTACTTGTATCTCATGAAGTTTCTTCCTTTATATAAAAGGGAAATAAATACAATATGACTGGTAATACTGCTATACATCAGTTATAAATGAAAAGTTGTGGGGGTTAAATGAGCTTATCTCTGAGCTCAGGTGCCTCTTATACAAAAAGAATTTCCAGGAAAAATACATTTTTTTGTAACAAACACTGCTGTTTCATATTCATTTTATTTATTCAAATTCGTAAATTAAAGAAAACAAGAAAAATAAGTTAATCCAAATCCAAAATGTCTGGGATGTATTTATTCAACTTTTTTATTTCAAAAGTATATGTTTATTTTAAAAATTACTGCAAGCTATTGCAATGCAGCTAACAGACAATTTACCATAGGTATATGGTAAAATGAAAATTGATAACTGATGTTAAATCTATAATAAATTAGCATGCATGTGATGACTCACGGGTGCAAATTTTCACATGAACTTATATTAACTATATAATCTATGTCTACTGTCTATTCATGTTTAGGTTTAAAAGTACACATATATTTAAAAATTTAGTCCGTGTTTCCTCAAGTAATTAATTAGTTTAATACAAACGTTAGCATAGCAGATGACTGAGGTTTGCCCACAGTTAACCCTAAAAACAAATCGATGACAGTAACAGGCACTTCAGTGAAAGAACAAGCTTTTGTCCAGATATAAAATGGTAAAAATGAGAAAGAAATTATGAAAATATATAACTTTAATTTGTAGACATATAAACACTTTGGGTACAGTACAGATGCATGATGCCAAATGGTAAAAGGATCCAGTTGAAGCTAACACTTACATTCCTGTTTGTACAGATCATTTTGCTATAACTCTCATATAAAATAAAATTTCCAGCTCACACAAGCAAGTGAAAGTGATAAATCACCCATGAACCAACTTTCTTCATTGCAAAAGATTCCGAAAAAGCCATATTATCAAAGAAATTTGCTGCCGGGCTGACAAATAAACTCTTGGACTTGATCCAACGCCAAAGAAAGGGAGCCAGAAATGGTCGCCAGTAACCCCAAACAACGGCAAAAAGACAAGTACAGTGTAACTTTCACATAAAATGCCCAACCAGAAATAACCAATAGTGTACACAGCTTCTAGAATAATTGTTTTAATGTGACCTTTTTCTTAGATAAGGAATAAGTGTAAACATATAAAAATCTAACATAGAACCCAAGTAGAAAGTACGACTGACAAGTTGTGCAAGCACTAAAATGTCATCCACACCTGTGAAACAACTAAGGATTGAAATGTTTCTTTGCTTCTGGCTGTTTTTCTTGGGCACAATTTCTAGTTACATTTTCTGGAAGGAAGAATATATATATTTTCTCCCGTAATAACAGCAAGCTCAGTGGTAAAGCAAACACAAAGCAATTCGAGTTTACAGAAAGTGAAAAACTCTTCAGCAGGTTGAATTTGTAACACAAAGGCAATGTTTTTACCCTTGCTAAAAAGGAATTGCACTTCTTTTTAATGCCTTCTCTTTTGAATTATACATGTACTTATGAGGTAATAAACATTGTTTTACAAGTGCGTTTCTTTTCTTTCTTATATCTTTTAAGAAGGGTGAAATTTAATTTACTTTAACTTTATACTTTTGTGTTAAAAACAATATATTTAAAATATACTCTCTCATTAATTTCATGTACAACTGTCACATAGAATACTTCAGTTCCCTGCAAAGGAGCAGCTGATGCCCTCTTGTGGTGAAAGAACTTTTTAGACCCCAAAATTTATAAGGTACCATTTTCTTACCTTACTCCCAGGTTTCGTCAGTCACCAGCTTGGTGTATGAAAGCTGCAAATCAAGTCCAAGCTTTTTTTTTTTTTTCCTAATAATAATTCTATAGCTGTTAGTACCAATTTTCATTTAAAAATGCTGTACACATTTTTAACCTCTGGATTTGAATTTAAAAACCTGTAAACAGCTATTTACAATATAGTACATGTTATAAATTAGTCGTCCTTCATCGGATCTGCCATCAACACACTCTCATTTAGGTGATGAAGACCATCCAGAGTCAGTCAAAACGCCTCTCTATTTTATTCGAGATTGATATATCAAATATTAGAAATATCCATTGGCTTTCTCTCTCTCATATGCAAGTCGATTTTTCCTTTCAGTGGAATCTGTACTTCCACATTTTCATTTTCCTTGGAATGCTTTTTCCCTTTCCTTAAACAGATGTATATGCCCATCCCTGTTACAAGCGTGATTGAACCCAAGCTTATTACAGACAGAGCTACTAAGGTGGGCATACAGGACACAGATTCTACCTTCCTGTGAGTTGGCTCTATTGAAATTTGTGGTTCTTTCTCCTCTATATTAATCTCTGGTTCCTTTCTTAAAAGGCTTTCAATGTAACTCTCGTTACTGACAGTGTCATTGACAAAGAGATTCACCATGACCGTGGAATGGAGAGGCTCGGGGTACCCATGATCACTCACTTTCACCAGTAAGCGATGGAGACCGTAATCGGTCTGCAGCAATGCCTCTTCCAAAGTAATGTTGCCAGTTTTAGGATCAATCCTAAAAGACTCAGGCCTGGGACCTCTTCTGCCTATGATGCTGTAAGCTATGACAGCATTCATGCCTGTGTCTTTATCAACAGCATAGACCTCTGTAACCGGGGAGCCAGGCAGAGTAGAAGGCAGTACTAATAGATAAGACATGTTAGACTGAGGAAATAAAACAAGGGGAGGGTTGTCATTGATGTCTAGAAGGAGAATTGTGATTTTTGTGGTAGAGGAGAGGGCAGGCTCACCCCCATCAACAGCTTCAACCCACAAAGTATAGGAGCTTTGCTGCTCTCTGTCCAATGAAACTTTAGCTCTTAGCATGCCCTTTCCTGTATCTATGACAAAAATATCGCTCTGGTTCAACACTGAGAGGGCGACCCATCCATTTCTCCCAGCGTCAGCATCTGTTACACTAATTACTCCAATTTCACCATATCCAGGAAAGTTTTCTGGGACAAAAAAACTGAAGTCCTTGTTGATAAATCTAGGGCTGTTGTCATTTTTATCCAACACTGTGAGAGCCACAGTGGCTACTGATTCTCTGGGTGGCTTCCCACAGTCCACAGCTCTGACTGTGTACCTGTACTTTTCTTTCTCTTCTCGGTCCAGCTGAGTTGAAACCGTCAGAATTCCTGTGACACTGTCTAAGGAAAAGTATGATGGGGCATCAGGTCCCAGAAAATACAAAACTTGGCCTCTCTCTCCACTGTCAGCGTCTGTGGCATACAGCTTCGTCAAAAAGGCGTTGGGTGCGTTGTTTTCTTCAATGGTGAGTTCTATCAAGGGCTGAGGGAAGACGGGAGCATTGTCATTGTCATCTAAGAGTTGCACTCTAATGACTCTTTTGACATGAAATCCCTCAGAGTTCCAGGCCACCACAGCTATTTCATAGAACTGCTGTAGTTCATAGTCCATAGGCTTTGTAGTCTCCAGCAAATATTCATTATTGTATGGTTTGTAGGGTGACAGCCTAAATGGCCCTTCACCATCCAGGTAACAGTTTACCTTGTATTTGCCTTCTGGATCTCTTATGGTGAAAAACGCAATTGGAGTGCCAACAGGTTCCAGTTCTTTCAGATAAACGACACCGTCTATCTCATTTGCTATATACCGAGGGACGATTTCAGGTGGTGTGGAAATGACTTTGATTATGTACACCAGAGCAGTGATCACGGCAGGGATGCAACCCGGTCCATTAGCAAGGATGGTGAGTTTGTGCATTTGTAGAACACTTCCCCCAATCTTACTGAAAAGTTTTATGACTCCAGTGTTTTCATCTAGATGAAATAAATCCTTGGATGCTTGAGGAACTTTCTGGCTGTAAGAATAGGTGATTTGAGCATTGGTCCCCAAGTCTCTATCCACAGCCTGCACAGCTGCAACTGGAGTGCCTACAGTAGCGTTTCCATACACAGTGACATTGATTTGTGAGTCTACAAAGATAGGGCAATTGTCATTAATGTCACTTATGCCAATGGTGAGGGTGGCACTGCCTGACAGTGGTGGAGACCCACCGTCCTCAGCTATGATGATGCTCACGTACTGGTCCTGAGTTTCCCTGTCCAAGGCACCCATGACAATTAGGTAGGGGGTGCGCTCCCCGTTCTCATTCTCCTCCACGTCCAGGGTGAACATACCGTGGTAGTCCAGTAAGCGGTAGGTCTGCACCCCATTAGTGCCTATATCTGGGTCCACAGCAGGATGCTCTATGGCCAGCCGGGTGTTTACAGGTGCATTTTCTGGGACCCAAACCAAAATCTGGGAAACAGGGAACTGCGGGGCATTATCGTTAATGTCTCTGATGGCGATTTTCACTTTCACAAACCTGAAGTATTCCTGAGGCAGGACCAGCACATCCAGGAGCAAAAGACAGGAGTCCGAGGAAGGAGCGGAGACGGAAATGCTGCCGCCCCAGGCAGCCCCTCCACCCCCTTCAAGACACAGGGCCTCTCTGTCGATCTCCTGGGAAGAAGTGTGCAGCTCCCCGGAGCGGTTGTCCAGGGTCACGTACTGGCCACTCAGTCCCCGGGAGGCCAGGCTGAAGGAGAGTGGGGGGTTCCACTCAGCGCCGGTGCGCTCCGGCGGCCGCGACTGCTGGTCCAGCGTCCCCGCAGCCCGGGGCACCAGCCGCAGGTCCTCCGCCAGGCTTCCGATGAGCACTCCGGCCGGGAGCCCCTCGTTCAGGCTGTACAGAAGCTCCGTGGCCCGGCTGTAACTCGCGAGGCAGCTGAAGGGTCCCACGAAGAGGAAAAACAGAAACAGATGCTGGAGCGGGGGAGGGGAGAAGGCTCATTACACACTCGCGGTAATGGTAATAGAGAGATCAGAGTTAGCAGTTAGTGTCCCCGGGAGCCATGCTACCCCATCCTCATTCCCAGAAGCAAAACCTCTAGTCGGAACCGGGTGCAGAAGTCTGCTGCAAAGGAGAGACGGCTGGGGCAGCACTGTCCTCAAAACTTCATTTTCCTGTCCACTTTCTATCCCCCCAGCCATTCCACCCCCACCCCCACGCCGCGAGGGTGGGGGTCCCCATCACCACCCTCATCCAGCTAACATTCAGAATCCCAAACCGCAAAGCAGCCCTGGAAACACACGCCGGAGCGGAGAAGACTCCAACTCAAAGGCTGCGCCTCGCGACCTGGAAACCTCCGGGGTCGGTTATGGGGAGGGAGGGGGCTGGCAGGAGAGGGAACTGAGAGGTGGGCTAGTTATTTCTCATTGTAGTGATTCTGCCATTAGGGTCCCAGAACGAACGCGCGGTTGTTACATCCCTTATTATAAAAACAGTAACACCACCACCAACAGCAATATTAATAATATGGAACACGTACTAACACCGTCCCTCTCCTCCTCCTAAAAAAATCCTCTTTAGGTCGGAAAGAGTGATCTACATTTTTTAGGAGGCATCTAAAATAAAATAGACCAGATCTGGATCTCTTCCTTTACCAAGCCCTCACTAATCCCTTCCTTCCCCTTAGGGGGAACAGAAGTGAAGAAGGAAAATGGTTATGCAAAAACAACTTAATCGCAGTCAACAGTCACAGCCAGATGCTGGCCATGAGAAACAATTCCGGAACCCCCAAATCTAAAGCGTACGGAGGGCATCCTAGCGCCCTCTCACCTCATCCGACTACATTTCTAGCTTCAGAAACTTCGTCTCCTGACCCAGGGACTTGCCTGGTTCTTGTTAAAATGAAGACACATTATCCCGAACTCCCTATCCCCACCCCCATCCTTCCTGTTAAGTTTAGACTAAGGTAAAAGGTTTGAAAAACCATCCAGGAGTGGGAACTGGTTCGCAATACCGCAACTTGTCGAGGTCGCGGGTCCAACCCTTACCTGCAGGTTCCTGTGGCTGGTGCTGCTCCTGGGACCGTGTAGACGCCCCATATCCAGGCGCGGGTGCCAGGTCGCAGGGCGCCAGCTCACTGCCAGGGCCCGGGAGCTGCGCACATTCCCTCCGCCGCGCATTCCCAGGGCGGCTGCAGTCAGAGCGCTCCTGAAGGGAGGGCGGCAGAAGACACTCCCTCTCGGTTCATGCAAATCGCTGGGGGAACTCCAGCCAATAGTCACTGGCTTGTCAATTAAGGACGGGAACTAAAGAGGGGCAGACAGGCCAGGGGCAGAAGTGCGCGGTCATGGCTTCCTGCCGCGGTGCAGGTACCAGCCGACCCCGCCAGACCACCAGGAATGCGGGACTTGCCGCTGAAGATTGCGGCGAGGCGCCCCCAGGTCCCGCACAGGAGCGCGTGCCTACCCAGCTTCCCTCCTTGCCTCACCAGTCAGATCCCAAGTCCACAGGTTGCTAGCAAGAGAGGGAGAATTAAAATAAATGAATAAGCTTGCATTTGTATCTGGATGTAACAGAGGGAGGAAGTGGGCGCCACAGAGCCATCACAGATTCGGTCCCCAAACGTCTGCTTTGCCACCAGATCCTCCCACAGACTCGGAGCCAGCAGTGTTGGCACAGAGAAAGAAAATGCACTTTTCTCAGCGAAGGGAAAGGAATCTCTACTTCTCTGTAGGGCGGGTGTGAACCGAGAAAGTAAATACGTGAATTCAGGGAAGGTTTTGACGTACCCCTGTTTTGAATCTTTGCTGTTGGTGGCAGAGCTTCTGCTGGTTTTCTAGTTGTAGGAACAAGTGTCTCTAGGTGACTGCCTTGGGGTCTTATTTTAGAGGCAGTGATGGCTTCTGGGCCAGGTAAAAGGCCAAAGGGAAAAGTGGAAACAATTGTGCTGTAACAGGAGTGCTGCTGCCTGAAAGCAACTTGTAATATATTTCTCTAAGGGGTGAAGCACTCACTGATGCCTAGGTAATAATTTGGGTACTTTTCAAATAAATAGTATCCTGTCTCTCTCTCTCTCCAGTCCCCCCCATGCTCCCCAGTTGCCTACTGGAAGATGGCCCTTTAGGAAGGAATCCAGGAGTGTAGTGTGGAATGCATGGCTATGTCCTCTGGCTCCCACACTAAATAGCTATGTGACCTGGAGACACCTCACACCTGGGCTTCTATTTCTTCATTTATAAAATCAGAGGTGGTGGAAAACTCCAGTGAGTTGGGTCTGTGAAACATTTTTTTTTTTTTTTATCTGCAGGGTACCATACAAGCAAGGGAAAAGACCATTTAGTCTTTCCCTGGGTAGACACTTCTCATCATCACCAGGTTTCCTAATATCCCCTGCACTGTCCTAAACAGAAAACCTCCCTCCGGGAATGACTGACTCTAGCATAGGAAAAGGTCTTCCTCTTGGATCAGAGAAATATCTGACTTCCCTGTGCTTTCTATAGGAAACACTTTAAATTTCTTCTTCTACCATATGCTAATTACAATATAAATTACTTGGCTGAGCTAATTGTTTTGCTTCTTACCTTTCCTATTTTCTCCTCATTTCCTCTAATCCCAGAGACAGAGTCCTAAATATTGACAACACATTACTTCAAAACACCTGGTGTATAACAGCTTGTTATTGTGCAAATAGGGCTATGCAAGGAGTCCACAAACTAAACTCTGTGTAATACAAATCTGGTATGTAATATAGACCTGACTTATAAATTCAGTTCCTTCAAACTCCCTAAAGGGAACTTGGAGTGCTGACGAAGTGATAAACCCACCTACACTTGCAGCACACAGGTCTTGGTGTAAGGCCACGATCCAGCCAGTAAGTAAACCACAGTCTGAGAAGTATAATTAGCCTCTCCTTCCTTCTTTAGCTGCCAGTTCTGCCCTACAGCTGAACTTTTACTACACTTGGTAAATATTTACACTGAGGTCTGTAGTTGAAACATATCCGACTGTAAATATCAGTACCAAGCTGCTTCTGAAATGTGTTTGTGCCTTTATGCAATACCCACAGCTTCCAGAAGTTGTGGGTGCATGGCCAGAATTAATCCATCAGTGGCCAGAGGACCTGCAATATGGAGTAATTCTACACCTACACAGATACTAAATGCAGTTCATGCTTTCTCCTCACAGCTCATGCTTTCTCCAACAAGTTAAGATCTTTCAGGGATCCCCCCCCCCATTTTCTTTGGTGAAACATTGGAAGATCCTTTCTTAGTTTTTTTTTTTTTGTTTGTTTGTTTATAAGGACGTTACACAGGAACTATCATGTCAGTCTAATTGACCTGGCATTGTTTCTTTGTAATTATTTTCTCAACTGTCTTTAATTTCCCCTGGACCCTTAAACTCTCTCCACTTTGCAGTGGATGCTTTCAGTACAGACATCTTTTTAAAGCGTCCCCTCCATCACGAAGAATTTTGTATTTCTGACCATGTCATCCATCCATTTTCCATGGAAAGGGGTATTACTGTCCCTCCCCTTTGTTAAGTTGAAAAAAAATTAAATCTCCCATTCAGCCATATTTTTTCTAGAGTGTTTCTAAAAAGCATAGTATATGAACTATAGCAAAAGCTATATAATCAGTTGAAATGGGAACTGAACAGTCTGAAAATGTCCAGGATGACATTAATAACCAAATATCCTTTAAGTTAATATAGTGATTGCAAAGTGCCTGCATGAAAGATTGTCATCAAGACTGGGAGATCTTGGCACAATGTTGGGTACATGTTACATTCAGTTACCTGAAATACTTGTTATTATCTTTCCTGTCTAAAGATCTAAGCAGAGGTTTTATGCAACTTTACTCTGTAAATGGGTTTAAGATAATTTAAAATAAAAGACCAAATAGGCTTCTTTCTTTCCATGTGCCCTTTTTCTGGGCATTGTGAAAGCCTTCCCAAACTTCTATTTCTTATAATGCCAGCCCTGTGACCTACCATCTGGTGTCACATATTTCTTTCTAAGGATGACTTAGAGAGCTTCTATGCAATTAGTCCCTTGAAAATAATACTTTTGAACTTCTCATATGTCTCAATGGCTCTGGGCCTGCTTCCCAGGTGTTTCGTAAAAAATGTTCTGGAAGAATAGATTATATGCCTCTTAAGTTTATTTTTTCTATACCCAAGGAAAACAATATGATACAATAGATGATATTTTCAGCTGAGCCAGAGGAGTTGGATTCTGTCCTTTGGAATGTTGTTAATTACCTGTGTTAACCTAGACACGCCATCACACCTCTCTGTTTAGATTTGGTACAAAAACAACTCTCCTCACCTGCACATAGATTCAGGAAACGCTCACCTAATGTCTGGCATTCACAGACACTGCATGGTGATACAGTGATAACTTGATCATCATTTACTGCATTTTATCACTAAAGGATGCTATTTTTCATCTACTGCAAGCCTTCTGTCCTTGTGGTTTTATCTCTTTATAAAGATGTGAGCACGCATATAGGGATCTATCAAGATACCAAATTCAAATGTTGTACATTTAGAGAATGTACTCTTACAGGGCTGTCCAACCCATGGGCCACAGCCACATGCAGATTATGTGAGGACTTTTTGATTATTTGTGATAAGTTTCATGAAAATTTTGCAGACTTGTTTGTTTGCTCATCAGCTTTCGATAGCGTTTGTGCATTTAAAGTGTGTCCCAAGACAACTCTCCTTCTCCCAACACAGTAGAGAGAAGCCGAAAGGTTGGACAGCCCTGCAAACCTTTTTCAATTTTCGAAGTACTATGTTTTACAGGGGGCTTTTACTTATGTTTTTCAATTAATTCTGTTTATTCCATTTAAAGTAGTTTAATAACAGTATGGTATCCATAAAGTTTCATGTAAATAATATATACACAGATACTTAAACCTATTTTCAACCATAATTATATACATGTTCTGGTTAATTTAACATTGCAAATAAATACACATTTAAAGTGTTACCTTATGTGAAGACCATTTTTTGTCTTGTTAATGGAAGATATAAAATTAGAAGTCTCTTATGATGATTTAAAATACAGGCATGTGTTTACATATAATGTATGTATTATATATAATGTGTGTAAATAGAGTTAAATATACCACATATAAATATAATGTATAATTAAATACTAGGTTTATATTCCCTATCTGATCCAATAATCAAGATTAAGGGGATTTTATAAACCAATACACTTTTTGACAAGTGACAAATCATTTATTGCGTGTCAGTTATTTTCAGAATATGTTACTGGGTGTTCTACATGTGTTTTTTACTTAATACTCATAGCAGGTGTTAATAATATAGTTATTACTATACTAATTTTACAGGTACACATTACATGCTTGTCAGTGTCTACAGCGACTGGACCATGAGGTGTGGCTTCCAATGTACATGATCTTTTTACTCTGGTAGTTGTCATCTGAATGGAAGAATCTAGGACTTACGTCCAGTTAAATGTACTTCAATTTATCACTTGTGATAAAAACCATTGGTGGTGTAGATTTGTTTACGATGCCTTTTTTAAGGAAAAGCTTTTTAGCCCATTACAATTTCCTACACAGATACATGTACGTAGATTCAACTTTCTCAGGTACTTGGCTAGTTTGGGTCTTCTCCCAACCTGTACAAACTATGTTATGTGGATTTGTTTGTGTGTATGATTCAAAGTATTGCACAGCCCTAAGTAATCTTAGGGATCAACTAGCTAGCCTTCATTCTACATATTAGTTTACATTAAGGAAAATGGCTCATAGCTGATTCAAGTTCTCAGAATGTCCCTATTTCTTGGAATAGTACTAGATTTTGGCCTCAGCATTGTCTCTGATATGTGTGTTAGAAAATAACATAGGCTTGGCACAATTTGATGAAAACATTTCAAATTGTATATAAAACCAGCACATTGTACCCCACGATGGCATTCATGTACACAACTATGATTTAATTAAAAAAAAGAAAATAACATAGAAAGACAGCACTTTTTTTGCCTTTAAAAACCTTGATCTTATTTTAAGCACTGATTATTTTATATCATTTTATCAATTTTTCCAGTTTGCTACTAGGTCTAAGAAACTACTAATTGGAGTAAATTATTATTATTATTATTTTTGAGATGGAGCCTCAAGCTATCCCCCTGGGTAGAGTGCCATGGCATCACAGCTCACAGCAACCTCCAACTTCTGGGCTCAAGCGAGTCTCCTGCCTCAGCCTCCCAAGTAGCTGGGACTAC